>BRZM01002193.1:0-36517 GCA_033238685.1 Lates japonicus
GTGAAGGGGTCTGCCACTGTACATGGGCACAACAAAGAGGACTACTGTCAGTACTGGCATGTTAACATTGATTGTAACAGTCTAATTTCTGTGAAACTGTGTTAATATACAGTTTCGCTGTGGGAGCACTGCTCTTAGATCCGTTGAGGCCAAAACGATTAGACTAAAATACAACTAAAAACTACAAAGGTCTGTATCCATCACCAAAGTCCGCATATATGCGATGTACAGTCCATCACACATCACACACATGCGCACAGTAAGAAAAAAAAATCAATGAGCTCATTACTGAGCCTGTCTCCTCGCTGCACTGTTGGTCCAGAGACCAGCTCATGTATTTCTGCATCATAGCAAAAAAGAAAGAAATTCAGTCATATTACAGTCATTCTAATACTGAGAAACTATTTTAAAAGTACACGTAGTATATGGAGCCTGACAGGTCATGTCATTTAGTATGGATATAAAAGTCATTCTAAACTTCTATCAAAAATACCTAATTTTATGTTGGCTCGCTTACTGACAAAGAACCCAACTGAGTGGGATATACTGTAAAAACCTTTCATAGCCCATCTAGTGAAACAGGCATGTTTATCGATCGGGAATTACTTTGATACAATACGGTGTCATGTTCAACTTCTGGAAATTTACACTGCTTGCTCCGATCAGTTAAAACAGACGTTAGCAGGACTGGACTATGAAGACAGCTGGCTAACCCTTCACACAAGTTGAGATTTCGTCGGGATTAAGTGATTATCAGTGAATTACATGTACGCCGAATTTTGCAGTGGGTCTTTGCGATATATATCCAGTTACATGTCTCTCTAGTCGGACACAGCGTTACCCGTAACATTAAATTGGGAGATATTCGAAGGATGGTTAGTAACAAGCTCTGATTGCTCGTATAGGCTACACAACTAGCTAGCTGGCTAGCAACCATGACACCACTCACCTCACAATTTTGTTGAAACAGAACGAACAAAAACGGTGACCACATTGGGCTTGCAGAGGCCTTCTCAGAATTTTCTGGCACGAATTGCACAAATGCTTGTCTTCGAGACTGTTGGCCAAAATTTTCTTTGGGAAGCCCGGTTTGTTGCCTTCCAGGGAAGATGGTGGAGACGGTTCCTGTGCAGCCATTATTTCCCCTGAACAATATCGGGGTACTCAGTGGGGTGTGTTCAGGACAGCAAACACGGCTCAGTGTGAGTTTACTGCTAATCACCAGCAACGACTCATCGTTCTTTTTAATTCTCAGTTTATTAGAGTATTCCTGCTGATGTTAAGACTTCACAACGATATCTGATGTTCATGTGCACAGACAAAAAGAGCAGGCGTTTGTATGTGATGAGGTAAAGGTGACAGTTGAGGGTGCTGCTCCATTGTAACTTACTACGTCTACCAGTAGGCGCCGCCAGCCCGGAGGAAGACCAGAGGTGTAGTCAGATTCCCTAAATACCACGGTTCTGTTTTTAAAGACCTTATCAAGTCTCCTTCACATCTTGACGTTTTCCATCGAGGTCAAGGAAAAGTGGTTAGGAAAGGGGAAGACCGCAGCCCAGGAGTAATATCGCCGGGGCTGAAATTCGCCCTTTAAAATAACGCAAAGAAATGTGATTTAATAAAAACAATTATATCAAAAGCTTGTCTGGTTTTAATAATGGAAATAATGTCTTTCAGAAGACGGCATTGGTTGACCCATTAGGCAGTCCAGGTCATGACCAGGAGGTCATCTGGAGAAGTCGATATCATGTTTTGTGCATAAACTGTGAGCGGACTAAGGATGGCAGGGAATAGTGATGGTGAGGGTGGGAGTGATAAATATAAACGAGTGAAGTACAGAGAAAGAAATGATCTAGGGAGCAAAGGGAAAGTGGTAACAGTTTGGATCAGAGAGAGGAAGGTGGGGGTGTGGAGGAAGGTTGTTGAGGTTGAGAACGAGGGGAAGTTCAAGTAAAAAAACATGAATATGTACTTTTTGGCTGTGGGAATGTTTCTCTATTTTCTGACGATTTATAGACAAAATAATTATCAATTAATTACGGAAAATATTATCAGGTTAATCAATATATCATTCCAAGACAATTTTATGTCACTGATATAATGATAATTTGATTATTATATGATACATATAATTCTTAAGAATATTCACAGACATAAAACATAAAAAAAAAACTATAAAACCATAAATAACAAAGCAATAAATAAAACCAACTCTTGGGCTCTGTTAACAAACATTTCACAAATGAATATTAAACATTTGGTACAGTGGTATAGAGAAAAATATTCCCACATTGGAGCTGTGGAGTTCAGCTTTGAAACCAAGTCCATTTGGATGTATTCTTGGAAGGAATTGTGAACTTATCGGGAAAAAGACCTAGCCTCAAGTAACACTTTGTCTTCACTTCACCTGGTTCACTATGGCTGTTGCTGTATATGTGTGTGTGTATGTGTGTGCGCACGCAGGTGGAGGAGGTACCTGAGCCCCATCCATGGTGAAACTCACAAGAGCAGAGACTCAGAGTGACAGGTGGGTCAGATGTTGTGAAAAAACACTTAGGTGCTGTGCTCAAGTCTTACAATAATAGTGAAAACCCTGCTGTTTATTCAGGCATCACACTGGCTAAAATGTTGGTGACGTTCTTATGTAAGTAAACCTGTGTACATTACATCACAGATAGGCTAGGTGATGATGGAGATCATCAGGAGGGGGCAGAACAGGGAGAATACCAGATTCACAAGAAGAAATGGCCTGGCTCCAGACCCAGTTTTACACATTCTTACAATGACGTCAAGGAATATGGTACCACAAATACTTTAAAGATAAAAAAAGCTGCAAAAACATATGTATTTCCTGAAAACATGGATTCTGTACTTTTTTCTCTCTATATATCTTATCCCTGACACTTCCAGCCCAGGCTGTGTCTGAAATCACCCACTCACTCCCCACCCCCTGCTCACTATGTAGAGGATTACATAGTGAGCTCAAGTGTTAAAACACTTTCAGACACTACACGGGTCATTTTCTCGGCGCCATTAATTATGTAAATTAATATACCAGATCAACGAAAGCATCCATCAAGATCATCCATAAGAAACACTTCTCTGTTTGCCACTGCCTTTTATTAAATCAAACTTGAGTCTTTGGATTAATTTCTTTACTTGCACTGTAACTTTCATTTTCATATTTTCTGTCTTAATCCATTTGGCTTATTTTTATTTTCCATTATTAAAAATGGTTAATTTTTTATTGTATTTGAATGTCTGTTTATACAGTCTTTTACAGTTTGTCTTAATACTTATAACATTATGACCACTGACAGGTGAAGAGAATAACACTGATTATTTCGTTACAATACAATATTCTCCTGAGAAACCTTGGGTTCTAGCATTTATCTCGATGTTACTTTGACACGTACCACCAACTAAATATTGTTATTGTACCCATGGCAAAAGCACTCCCTAGTGGCAGGGGCCTCCCCCAGCAGTACAATGCTCCAACCACACTACAAAAACTGCTCACAAATGGCCCTAAGAACACGACAAAGAGTGCAAGGTGTTGACTTAGCCCACAAACTACCCAGATTCCAATCTGATCCAGCATCTGTGGGACCTCCCTAATATCGTGTAGTCCCCCCTCATGCTGCCAAAACAGCTCTGACCCATTACGGCATGGACACAGGACCTCGGGGGGTGTCCTGCAGTGTCTGGCACTGAGACACAGTGCCAGCAGTGGATCCTTTGGACCCTGTGGGTTGCGGGGTGGTTTGGTTGGGTGTTTGGTCTACAGCAATGTTTAGGTGGGTGGTACATGTCAAATTATCATCTAGATGAAAACCAGAACTCAGCAGAACATTTTATTGTAATGAGAAGATCAGTATTATTCACTTCTGTTGTCAATGGTTTTAATGTTATGGCTGAGTGTACACAAATAAACTTGTCCTGAGGCCATTGTGATGCATTGTCCTTATTTTCCCACTACACCCAATGAATTTGTCTCGCGCCTCCCGCCATAAAGAAGAAAACTATTCCCCATAGAAAAATACTTATCGATTGTACTGTATATAATACTCTTTGTATAATATATAAGTAAAATGATGAAGGATAGGATGCTGTATATTTATAGTTAAAATAGATATATACATACATCATTTCTGAACTCTCTGTAGTGTCATACTCCTGTGGTCAGACTACACCCCCTCCTGGGGAAACTTAGACATGGCACAATTTTTTTTTCACATCCCATGCTGATGAGCTTCTAACAACTGGTGCTGGCTTTGGGCATCTGGCTGGTTCTGCAGCATTTGCCTGGGTTATGGGCAGCACTGACGGCTGTCATGTCACAGAGATGTAACAGAGTGATGCAAAAAAATATAAATAGGTATACAAGAAAGAACAGCTATGTATATATATATTTGAGTTCAGAAGTCTTATGGCTTGTGGGAAAAAGCTGTTATTGAACCTGGCTGTTCTGCTCAGAAGGCTGTGGAACCTCTTTCCAGAGGCCAGCTGTGAGAACAGTCCATGGTGGGAGTGTGAGGGGTCTCTGCTGATGTTATGAGCCCTGGTCTGGCAAGCGTTTTTGCGATGTCCTGGATGGGAGGAGTGCAGTCCCAATGGTTTCTCTGCTGTCCTCACTGCCACCCTCTGCAGGGACTCCCAGTCAGAGGCACTGCAGGCTCCTGACCAGACAGAGATGCAGCTGGTCAGTATGCTCTCTATAGTGCCTCTGTAGAAGGTGGTAAGAATTGGAGGGGGGAGGTGTGCTCTTCTCATCCGGTGCAGATAGTGCATGCGCTGCTGATCTCTCTTTACAAGAGCTCCGGTGTGATGGGACCAGGTCAGAGTGTCTGTTATCTGCTCCACCAGGAACTTGGTGACTATCTGACTATCGCCACTGCTGAGTCGTTGATGAGGAGTGGTGTACAACTGGCCTGGCTCCTCCTGAAGGCGACGATGATCTCCTTGGTTTTGTCAACATTAAGGGCCAGGTTGTTGGTTTTACACCAGTCCACCAGATGTTTCACCTCCTCTCTGTAGGCCAGGTCATTGTCATCCTGGATAAGGCCCACTACTGTGTCATCTGCAAACTTCACAATGTGTTTAGTAGTGGACCTTAAGTTATTAACAAAATAGTTTGATCTGTATAGTAACTTGTCCATAACAATGTTATATCAATTGGAAAGTTAAAGAAATGTTATCTTGGAATTTGCTTTGTAAAGATTAGTCAAGTTCTCAAGTTCTTACCAGTCAGTGCTCATCACATAAATTTTTGATGAACAATTTTATTAACATTGAAAAACACATTTTTATCTTTCTCTCTATTTATTTATTTACTTACATTTTTTCAACAAATTTCTCTAATAAGTTGCTGTCAACTTTACCCGAGAGTGCAGATTTGAAACTCTCTCTCAGTTTTTGTTTGATGTTGATAGACCATATAAAACCAATATGATTTTTGGGCAGGTGTTGCATTTCTTTCGATATTCGTCATTTTATTCTTCATTTTTTGTCATTTTACAAAATAGAAAAAGGTGATCAGAAGAAGAAGGGAAGAAGGAAGAAGAGAGAGTGTTTGAAAGAGAAGAAGACAGAAGAACAAGAAGACGGAGTGTTTCAAGGAGAAAATGAAGCGTTCACTGAACGTCTATCAAGTCCTCAAGTTATTTTATGGAGAGGAAGACACAGAGGAGCCTAAGTCAACTTCACTGTCTGAGGAGGAGAGTGGCGCTGACGATGATGAAGTGACTGAACCGACTTTTGTCACCAGCAAAGAGAGGTAAGGCCAACTTATCATGAATATTTAGAGCTTTTGTTTTGTTTATTGCTCTGTTGTAAACTTTGTAAAGCCATTTTATATGCATATTATGTATATAATTAGGTAGGTTTATGTGTACAGAAGACCAGGAGTGAAATAATAATAAAATAATAATAATAAAGAGATGGGTAAATTTTTGTAGCCTTTTGTTTTGTTTTGGGTTATATTTTATGTTTTACATGTTTATTTCTATATGTTAACTTTTGCCTCTTGTAATATTACTTGTAAGGTTTTCTTTTGTAAACCGAATATTCACATTGTTGTAGGGAGCCAGAGAATGAGAATTTTCATGCCCACATTTTCTTCACTATCCATCATGTGCATATGAACAATAACCTGAACAATCCTGAGGAGGAGTCGGATGAGGTCCAGATCCCCATACCGTCGCTTGGAGCCCTGGAGAACAGGAAACGACCCTGACGCTGCCCTACAAATCAGCCAATTCATGCCACGGAGAGCACCGGAAGCCCAGGTGGACACCCATGCAGCCTATTCACCTCTGGACCTGTTCCAGCTGTACTTCTCCCCAACCACAGTGCAAACCCTCTGCAGAAACACCAACAGGTGTGCAGCAAAAACAAAGAGGTGGGGAAGAAGCACAAATGGGCTGATGTTGAGGTTGAGGAGCTCTACAAGTTCCCTGGGCTCCTTATATACACACGGCTGGTGTCACCACCGAGTATGGTGGATTACTGGAAAAAGAACACAATCACATCTGTGCCATTTCCAGCTACCGTGATGGTGAGGGATAGATTCAAGGCTATGCTTTGGAACATCCACCCCAGTGACCCAGAGGAGAACAAAAAAAATGAGGAGAAGAAGGGAACACCAGGCATGAGAAGTTGTTGAGGATGAGGCCCCTCATCGACCACATCCTCAGACAAACCCACGAGGTGGGGGTTCAAGCTGTTTGTGTTGGCTGACTCGAGCAACAGCTACACAATTAATTTCAACATATACAGAAAACACACACACACTCGTATGATGCATCTGATTCAGCCATCATACCTTGGTGCCGGCTACAATTTTTATACAAGCCCCCAGTTGTTTCTCAATCTGGCCAGCATGATGTTTGGAGCCTGTGGAACATACAGGGACAACAGGAAAGGGTGTCCAACTGGGAGAGAAAATGCTCTCACCGGAAAATCGGTGAGGGCATTTTCAGTGAGATGGATCAGGGAGGGCTCCCTGGTCTTTGTGAAATGGATGGACACATGGGAGGTGTCCGTATGCTCCACAATCCATCCAGCAGTTTCTGGGGAGGTGGTCAAGAGGAGGGTGAAGGAGAAAGATGGACACTGGGCAGTGAAGAACATCTCCTGCCCCGCCCTAATCATTGCCTGCATCGGTGGGGTTGACCTGTCTGACTAGCTGCTCCAGTATTATTCTACCCACTGCAGAACTGCATGCTGGTACCGCACCCTCTTTCTGCACCTTGTGGACATTGCCACCACAAATGCATATATTCTGCACCGTGACATCAGTGCCTCAAATCAGGTGAAGCCCGTGTCCCACAAGGACTTCCAAACTGAACTGGTGTCCCAGTTGTGTGGGGTGGACAGCACAGGCGTGCCCACCAAGAGGAGTGCTGATCACATTCCTGTTGCCATTGCCACGGTAACAAATGCCAGCCTGAAAGTCACACAAGGCTGCAGGATTTGCCAACGCTGCCACCAGGTGGACAAAAAAATAAATCTCACTTCCTGGAAGTGCCAATCCTGCAATGTGGCTCTGTGTCTCATTGTGGACAGAAGTTGCTTGGCATAGATAAAAAACTGTGCCCCATTGTATATAGTTTGAAATATTTGTATATAGTTTGATTACATCTCAATTTTACCTTTTATGTTACATTTGCACTATTTGGAACTCTAGGAATACAAAGCACTGGTGTAGCTCTCTGTATAATTTTGCACATAGTTTGTTTTGAAGAGTTGCAGCTGACAAGGTAAAAACGCCTTTAAAAATACATGTTTTTTTTATGGTAAATATTTCTATATAGTTGTATTATATTTCAATTTTACCTTTATATGTTCATATTGGCAACCTATGTTTACTTTTTCAAGTTCCAAAACAGTATTTTTTCAATTAGGATTTGATGATTTTTGTGTATTTTTGGGCTCAATGTGTTAATAAAGTAGGTTAAAGTGAAAAAATAATTATCAGATCATATACGTGAAGTGCTGAAAAACATGGGTATGGTAAACATTTTTATGTGGTACATGCAAAAAGTATTTAAAAACTGCCAAAATAGGCTCAGCCTCCGAAGGGTTGCTTCTCCTCCCTCGCCTCATCTCACCTGGCCCTCTCCTCTGCCCTCCTCTCTTCCCTCTGCAGCAGCTCAAGTATGGGGTCATGGCGCTGTCTTTTTGGTGGCCCTGGCTCCTCTGACCCTAACCCAGACTCTGGTTCTGGCTCTGAATCAGGGGAGGCTGCTACTGCTGAGACAGGAGGGTTCTCTCCCCAAGCTGAGACAATGAGGCACAGAGACTGAATAGATGGCCTGCCACCTATTGCCGCATCCATAAGGGAGAACCATTTCCATGTCCCAGCTAAGGGCTCCCCTGATTCAGTTCCACTCCCAGTTGGTGGCTTCCTGAGCTCCTGCACACATTGCAGTTTATATCTGTAGTGCTCAGTTCACATATTGTTCATTTAAAAATGCTAAACACAGCAAGGAACATGTTAAAAGAGAACAGTAACTGAGCTTTCATCTGTGCTCTTACTGTACAAGACTATAGTTAAATACAATAAATGAATCCAAACCTTGTATGATTTTTTTCCTTCTTGTTTTTTTTAGGTCCTTCTTCTTGACTGGCAGGGCTCACATTCACACCAAGACCCATCTCTTTCAGAACAGCTCTTTAAATGTAACAACAAATAATTATATTAAAAACAACAAATTAATCTTTCAATATCATTAAAAATGTTGCTAAATGTAAGTAAGTAAGTGTAACTTTACTTTTGTTGTGAATACATAAAAAACAATATTTTCCTTCACAAGAGTATGACTTAACTCCAGCTGCAGAGGCAAGTTGCTTGCCTGAGAACAGCTGGTCCCTCTCTCTTATGAAAGAAGAATGAAATTTGCCACATCGTCATCTGTCCCTGAAGAGATTAAAATAAATTGACAATTCACATTTTTCTGGTGCTTCTGTGACACTCCAATGTACTTTTGATCTTTTCGAATAAAGAGTAGTCCATCTAGTTTTAAGATGCCACTAAAATGTACTGTATATCTGTGTATTAGCCTAGTGGATCTGTGTAGTAGTGAATCTAGATCTGTGTAGTAGTGGGTCTGGGAATCTGTGTTGTAGTAGATCCGTATAATAGTGGATCTGTGTATTGGATCTGTGTAGTAGCCTTGTGGATCTGTGTAGTAGATCTGTGTAGAAGCCTAGTGGATCTGTGTAGTAGTGAATCTAGATCTGTGTAGTAGTGGGTCTGTGGATCTGTGTTGTAGTGTGTAAAAGTGGATCTGTGTAGTAGCCTAGTGGATCTGTGTAGTAGTGAATCTAGATCTGTGTAGTAGTGGATCTGGTAGAAGCCTTGTGGATCTGTGTAGTAAAGGATCTGTGTAGTGGATCTTTGTAGAAGCCTTGTGGATTTGTGTAGTGGTGGATCTGTGCACTAGCTAGGTGGATCTGTGCAATAGTGGATCTGTGTAGTAAGTATCGGATCTGTGTAGTGGATCTTTCCAGTAATGGATCTCTGTAGTTGTGGACCTGTGTAGAAGTAGATCTCTGCATAGTGGATCTGTGGATCTGTGTAGTAGTGGACCTGTTTGCAAACTTTCACACTTCTGGCGCGTGACACACTTTCACTCTCAATCTCACTCTCACGCCAAAACCAGATGAACCGGTAATCATATTATGGTTGGCTATCTACCGTATTGATAGACAGCTGCTCAAGCTCGCAACCGACGAGTACTAGCCAATCACAGCACAGGAGGGCGGGAGTTGCTGCATGATTTTCAAAAATTAACGTTTAGCAGCCGGGGCGCCAGAAAGCGGTCAAGCAAGCGAGTCATACTCCTATTTAACATGGTTTAAGGAAAGTGACTATGACACATATCGATTATGGATTGATTAATTAAAGAACCCAGGGCTTACAAACGAAAACTATATAATATTAAATTGCTTTAGCTATGTAAACAGTTAGCTGTTTAAGGTCAGGTGCACAGCAGAGAGAAGAATGATAGCAACATGTTGCAAAGGTAGTGTTTTCTATGCAACTTAGTTAGCTACTACGCATGCTTTCAAGAATATCTTATAAACTTTGTTATTCCAAATGATGAGTTCATTGAGATACTTTAAGAAGGTAGAGGGAAGAGAGAAAGACGAGGGACTGGCATTAGTAAACCGTTCAGAGGACAAGCAGCAGGAATGAGAATGAGGGAAAATGGAGAAGATGAGTGTCACAGGTAGTCGCTAGTTAGCCCTTTTTCATTGTAACTTTGGCTAGCAAAGATCACCACACGTACATCCACGTTTTGATTCCATTATGCTAGTGATTTGTTATGAAATGTAATATGTTAAGTCAGTGTTTACAATTTTGTTCAGTTTGCTAATTAAATATCCGTATCTCTTCCCCATACACTATGTAGAGAAAGTGTGTAAATGGAACTTTGTGTCTTTTATTGGGTCAGTGTATATCCAATATTGTGAAATTGTAAGTATTTGCCTAGGTGGAATTGGGAGGGCTACATGCTCAAATCTTAGACCTCGGGTCCTTAGCACCGACATACTTTTTAAAACCATGATGGTAAATTGAGTCCAAATATATGCCCGTGATTTAGTGCGCATACGTGTGATTGAGCCCATGGCAGTAAAATCTCACTCCAGCCAGCAGTACCAAAAGTTGGCAACCCTGGTAGTAGCAGATCTGTGTAGTACTGGATCGGTGTAGTAGCAGATAGGTGTAGCGGACCAGGGGCCACATCGCTGTCTGGGAGGAAGTGGAGCCTGGGAGGCGGAGTTCAGGGTAAAACAGCAGGCTCAACAAAATCTGGACACCGTGACTCCGCCCTCCGCCTGTGGCTGAGAACAGAGCAGCCGAATGAAGCTCATCAGTCCCCTGAAGCGTATTATCTGTACCTGTGGAAACTAAACGCACATTAGTGTCTGTAACTGAAGAAAACTTTATCTTCTTGGATGTTTTCCTGCCGTGGATTTCCGCTGTGAGGAGTTTTGAAGTTTGGAGCCACTTTTTTCCCAAGCGGAGCGTAAATGCAGCTTTGTGCCACTTTATTTTTGCACGGATTGAACCGTTAAGACGCCTTTCTCAGTCGTAACGAGTTCATTTTATAAAAACCCGACGACATGGAATATTCAGGTGTTTTGAAACGGACGCGGGAGCCTTCGACCTGCAGGAGCATGTAGCCCAGAGGTACAGTCTATAATCTGTTTTCATCCATGATACAGTCTGACACACTAGGAAACTGTGAGTGAACTAATGCACTATTATTAGTAGTATTATTTTTTCTGTCCGAGTGAGTTAAAGGTTCAGTTTCCACAGGGACACAGATGAATAACGGGTGGACAGCAGATAATAACAGTCACGACACAGATCAGCTCCCAGCCCTGGACACTGCCGTGTGACAGTTTCCAAACACACATTTTCATTTGTCTCACTGATCTGATTCACTCTTGATATGAACACATGCTGGGTTTGAAATGCATCGTCACCATAACTTTAACAATTACAAGTTGTATTAGTCACGGCAGCCTCCAGTCAGAGACTTTCTTCCTTTGACCTCATCTTGTTTCATTTGTCAGCTTCCAAACAGAAAGCCACCTCTGAGACTGCTTTATATTCTTAAAGTAGCCTTAACGTTGATACGAGCAAGTAACAGAGGGTAAAATGATAAGATACACTACACACAGACTGAACAGTGTGTGTGGGCTGTGTAGTGTCCCTTAGTTGAATAATGGCGCATCAGTTTAGCAGACACCATAAACAACACTTGGTTTTTTCCTCTCTGCCTCCTGTTTGGTGATGGGCCCATTCCGTCTGATTTTTCTTCCGTCTAGAAATGATTGTAGACTGGTTTACCTTCTGCATTCCTGCTGAGGAAATCTTTGCTCTCTCTAACTCCACTCAGACTCTTCTGACTACAGTTTCAACATGACCTCACTATGAAATAATGTGATAGCTTTTACATCTACAGGCTGCCATCCAGACTGCACTGATCGTTCCCAGCCCACCACCTTCACCAACACCCCACACACGTGATTTTCAGTTTACACTTGAGTTCTGGACTCTTAATATTTCTGGACTATCTACCAGAGGAGACAGTAGCTCCAGTAAACCTTTGTATTTATCTTAACATTTCTGCTCAAATCATCTCCACTTCCCTCCTCTATAAGTGACTATCTTTTCTTCTTGAGGGAAATCCATACACAAAGTGTTCTTCCAGCTTTTTTGAAGGCGGACTCAGGAAGCAGATACACTTCCATTTGATCAGATCAGACAGACTGTGACATGTGAATGTGATGGATATCTCTATAGGACAGGCTGAAGTCCTGTGGGGCTGCAGAGTTTTGTCTTTTCAGTCAGTATTAATATTAAGATAGGAAGGTATGAGTTTAGAGCATGTGGTGCACAGGGTTACCACAGTTTCAAAATGATCTTGGAAAATACACAATAATAAGTTTCAAGTTGTCTTCTGTTAAGTTTTGGTGTTAGTGTTCCACAGCCACTGTTTCTCTGTTGACAAATGTCTCCTATCATTTCTTTAGAATAAAACAGTCAGTACAAGAACAGTGCATGTCTTTTGGTGCACTGAATGTGTTTTCAGGCTTTGGCTGGTCTGGCCTCAGGGTGTGTGAGAGAGAAATGGAAAGGGACGAATGAGAGTTGTGATATTAAAACATCAGCTTCAGGTTGGGTTCTGCTGAAAATGTGTAGTTGTGAGGACTGGGCCGGGCTGAGCTGGATCATGTCTGACTTAAGTTTACAGTTTAAAATTTAGCATACAGCATTACATATTAGAGCCAAAGGTTTTTACAGAGTAGATTTTGGATATCTCTTTTTATCACACTTTTGGATATCTCTTTTTATCACTACTGTCCACAGCCATAAAAAAAATCACCATGTTTTTTACTGTGATGTAGGTGTAAGTGTGACTGAAGTGTTGATTTGTGGCTCAGAGTAAAGAGAGAGAAGTATTATATATAGTATAAGTATGTATTGTAAAATTTCATACATTTTATTGGAAACTATGTGTTACAGTATTGTGGATGATAGACAGGAAATGGCCATGTTTGGGTATAATAACATTGTGCAGGAGAGAGACAGCTTTGCCACCATACCTGTGACAGATAATGATGCTGTACTGCAGGTTGAGTTAGAATGGGAACCTCTGGTGAGTTTAGGAGAAATCTACAGATGCAAAAAGACAAAGTGAGTAGCAGTAGAATAAACACATAACTGTGGATTGTGGATGTTTCCACTGTCTTGTGTCAGGGGGCCATAGAAACATCTATACAGGTTTAGGTTGTTGAATTTATTCTTTGTGTTCACACTGGTCAGGAGGATATGTTCCTTTCTAAAATGCTTTCAATGGATGAGACAGGCCACAAAATCCACAGTCCTTATTTTGTTCAAAAATGGATTCTGAAGTTCAAATGAAGGTAAAATTAGGCTTCAGCTTCCTGTGGTAGACAAATCAAGAGAGTGTCTGTCAAAGTTCCAGTCTTTGAAGCATCAGATGTCCTTTTTGTGTTGCTGTCGTTCCACTGGAGCTCAGCATGGAAATAACAGGAGGAGGGAACTTCATAGTAAGGAGACAGAAACGTTGGAAAAAATCATCATATTGACTTCAGATAACCGTAGTTCCATACAAACCATTACAACAAAATCTGTTTTAATGTGCACATGAGTATTGTTTTATGACACACTTGAAAAAATGTGAACCTCACCTAAAGGTCAGAGACATGTTGAGAACATTTGTTCAGAGAGGAGCAGTGATTCACAGAGGAGCAGTGGTTCAGAGAGGAGCAGTGGTTCACAGAGGAGCAGTGGTTCACAGAGGAGCAGTGGTTCACAGAGGGAGGAGCACTGGTTGTTTCTTATTGTCAGAATGCAAGTTTATACAAGTGCACAGTGTTTTAAACGTGGTCATGTCTGAACAGATGATCTGTTTCACATACACAAGTGAATGACCCACTCCTTTTGTAAACAGATACAAACATATTCCTGAAATGATTTGTCCGGCATTCATACACAGTCATTCATTCTGTTGTGTTAACAGCAGAGAGAATCTTTTAGAAGAAATATCAGGAACTTGCAGTTCCAGCTGTTGGTCTCCTATCACAGTGCTGTTGGTGAAGGCTGAGTAGTCATGATTTTCATACATCCACAGAGCGTTTCTGCACAGATAGACAGGTAGACAGTACACGAGCAGGTTCTGTAATCACTGCGCTCACACCACCACACATGTTTCTGCCTGTTGGTCCCCACAGAATCTGTAGCCAAATGCAAATCCATTTTCCCTTAGGCCACCACGTCTTCATCCTCATTTGTGCTACCTGAAGTGAAACTGTTTCAATTTGAACTTGATTCAACTTGTTTCAAGTCTCAGTCTGTACGACTGTATGACTCCACCTGCTTAAGAGAGAGAGCAAGATAATCAGATACATACTGAAATCATTAAAAATAGAGATAGTTTTCTCTCTCTCTCTCTCACACACACACACACAGCTGGACTGTGCTGCTGTTTGTGGTTCCAGGATGCTCAGCACAGAAACACTGATGAGCTCACAGTGAGGTGAAAATACCAGTTGTTCTCCAGTTGTAGACAGAGTCAGCGTGCTCTGCTCTCTGTGCACACTGCTCACAAACTGCTGACAGCAGCTCACCATGGCCTCAAACAATAAATATCTCTAATCCCTGGCATGTTCCATCGCCCCTGTTCAGCCTCAGAGCCCTCAGTCAGTTTCACCTTCAAATAAACCACATGGTTTATACCACAGTTAAAAACTTTAAAAAGATCAAAAGTAAAATGCTAATTGATAACTAACTTGAAATTAACTTCATCTCCTTGGTGTCAGACTTTTTCTCCCGTTTCTTTTCCCAACAGGTAAAAACCAAGAATCTTATTGTTATTACACCCTGACATTGTGTTATGCTGTTGTGAGTGCTGTTGTAGAGTCAGTGTAATTGTTATCTATCAATCAGAGTCATCTGATACTGTCACACACTATTGTGATGATAGTGGTGGTGGCAGACAGAAGAGCTGGGTCAGGGTTCAGGGTTAACTGTTGGAGCCTCATGCTGTTGCCACTGGTGCTGTCCTCTTTCTGTTTTGTTCTGGTTTATGTTTGTTCCTGGGTCAATTTTGGACCAGCCCTCTGTTCAGATGAGTTAATTCATGTTGGATTAATAAATAAAAGAAGCTTGTGGGCTAAAGCTAAATAATTACTAGTGCTATTGTGTTAAGCAGTCAGTGTATTTCCACTAATACTAGAAAAGCCAGGTCAGGTCAGTTATATTTATATAGCACCCATTATCTCAGGAGAGTCATTTTGCAGACCTTTTATCAACAAGTTAAAAGTAATAATTAAAAATGAATGATAGTAAAAGCTGGGTCAGATACAGATGGAATGGATAACAGTGGTTCAAATCTAATGGGATGTAACAGTTTGATTTCTGAAGTGTTCCAGCCTCAGTGTTATCAGCTGTGAGTGTGCCTACTGCTCATTTACTTTATGAAAAAAGAAAGACAAACTTCAAACTAACATTAAGTCAGATTATTGGAAAAGAATGGAAAACAGTTCTCAGACTGTATTAGAAAAAACAAGCTGCTCATTGAGTCATGCATGGCAGTAATTAGAGGCAAAACCGTGTTTAGTGCATATACGTGCACAACACTGACAGTCCTGATGGTGGATATAAAAACCTGTTTTAAAGTTAGTGTCAGCAACTCAAGTTTCCAGACTACAGAGAATAAAGGAACATTTCGGATGTACTGAAATGGGGCTTTTTCTAATCTTTGGCCATATGGTGCCCAGGAGAAGTGCAGGGTAGAGGGGGAGGGGTGGGATGAGACATGTAGGTCAGCCTGAAACACACAACAAAGACTGGGAAACTAATCCTTGTTGTCAAACTATAAGCCAGAGAAATGTGTTTAGCTGACAGTAAAGCACCGGTGTATACACCTGAGTGGTGCAGCATCAAACTTAGAGAGCTCTGTGAGGAAGATCTAGACAGGAGGAGAACAGAGGCCTGTTTTTACTGAGTCAGTCAGTCAGTCAGTCTTCTACAGCAGTGTTGTGCGAGTTGTGAGTTGTTCCACAGTGTCACAGTACAGTGTCAGCCAGCAGTGACAGGTCCTGCAGGGACCAGAGTGCAGCTCACATGAGTATGGGAACTTTAACTGGACAGAGCACATAGACCCGCAGAGGAGAGGCTGGTTACTGAGAGCAGTTTACGTTTGCCGTCACTACTCTCATCATTGACAGATAATCAGTGGCTTAATACTGTCACTATATGTAAACTGCCAATCCAAATGATGAGAACAAACTTGTCCTCAGGTGTTGAACCATAATATTTCAACTGCTTTCCTCCACAGTTCATCATGATAAAAGTTGGATTATAACTACATGATTTCAGAGGGTTTTAGCATTGTTTCCAAACAGATGTGTTTGAAATGGGTGATAATATCAATGATGAGCTGCTGTAAATCTGTATCAATACCGACTGAAGGTCTTTAATTCTGTTACAAGTGTTGTGCCAGAGATTATGCTCAGAGGGGGAGGGGTCCATTTAGAAGGATTTAGGTCGTTACTGGAAATGTTATGTTAATACTGTTGTTATTTAACAGATTTGTGTCAGCAGCTGATGAACTGATTCTGTTTCCATCTCTCTCTCTCTCTCTCGCCTCTGTCTGTCTGAAGATTACAGTTTAAAACCTTTATGAAAAGGCCTCATTCAGTCACACTCACAGTAATTTCACATTAGAGAGAGGAGACAGAAAGCAGTGTAAAGCTCCTTTACTCTGCATCAGAGAAGAACAACATGTTTCACCCCACCATAATATAATTTATAGTTAGCTAAGTATGAAATGATCCACAAAAATTTCCTATTTTGTGTTTTATTTCCTAAAGGGTGCCATCGCAGCTACAGTACACACTGACACAACACCAGCTTCCTCCTCATTTCACCTCCAGCTAATACAGAAAGTGGTGCTTCTGTGATGTAGTTATCACAGAAGCATCAGGTCTGAAAACATTAAGCTGAAAAGCTGAATATGAACAAAGTCAAGACTGTTTTTATTACATATTTTAAGGGGGGGATGAATGTATACCCTTGGTTAATGTGGAATTGAAATATAATCATTTAAAAAGGATCCTTCTGCTCTGTGAGCAAAAGGATTTAGTATTTCCAGTGTGTGAGCAGACAGCCTCAGCAGGCAGAACAGATCAGATCAGATTAGGTCAGAACAGAACAGATCAGATTAGATCAGATCTAGGTGCTAAAAGCACTTCTGAAATTTCATGGTCAGGCTCATCTCTTGTACCTGAGGTGTACTTGGAGACAGGATGGGATCAGAAAGAATACATTATCATACATCACAGGAGGGCGTATTAGAGGCTGAGAGGTTTTTCTCTAAGGGTGGGTTCCATCTAAATCAGAATCCATTTGACTTTCTTCTTAAAGCTTTTGAAGTAGTGTGTTTGGCGTTAGTTAAAAATGCTATGTTTCTACACACACAGTAACTAAACAAAGATCTCAAAAACTTGATATTTAATGTACTAGCTTCTATTTATCATGTTCATTTGTACAGCTGGTCATTGTAATTGTGATCAGTGTGCTGAATTGTTGTGTGGATTTCACCACGATTTTAGTCACTGCTGTGTGACATTCAGTAACCTTGTCCTGTCCCTCAGTAAATCACTCATGTTCTGCATACACGATGCACCTGTATGTTAGGAGGGTTAGCTTGTTGTCACACTGCTACAGGTCACAGAACCTGATGGGTCACAGAATATGGCGCAACACTGGCAGTATGCTGATGCTGAGCACTAATTAAAAATAACACGAATTCTTACTCTGATATTCTGCACTGTAGATATTTAAACAAGGGCTTATCCTCCCCCTCTGGCATAGGTAGTTTACATTTGTTTTGTGGATGTTGGAACATTTAAGCTGGTCTGCCATGTTTCCTGTTAACAACATCTCTGACACATCATGTGCTAGAATTCGTCATCAGTCTTTTTTTATTTGCTGTTGCCTGTAATGTCTGAGAGAGAGAGATGCAGAACATGTGGAGTTAGAACAGTGACATTAAGATTTGGCATTGAAAACAAAACCCAAACTGAAAAAGGAAACATTGGCATTGAAATATTTGTATTGTAAAAAGTTTTATTGGCATTGAATAAGTTTTGCTGAAAAATAAAACACAGATATATAAATATTTCAATGCCAGTGTTTCTTTTTTCAGTTTGGGTTTTGTTTTCAATGCCAAATCTTAATGTCACTGTTCTAGTTCCACAAGAACAGACCAAACAGAGACCATGACACAGAAACACATCCTGCAGCTCCAAAGCAGTCAGTCCAGGTTACATTAAAGCTCTTCTACTTCTCTCTGTGTCTTTAGCTTCGAGTGCTCTTCATGGTCCCTGAGATGACTGTTTTGGCAACATGTTCCCAGATCCACAGTCAGGTGTGCCCCCTGATCACAGCCACACATCACCTGTTTCTAATTAAAGCATCTGGGCTCAGTCACACTCTTTAAAATAAGAGTAGCTGTTGCCCTAGTTACCTGGTGTTTTGGATAGAGACACTGTGGGACGGTCAGGGAAAGGGCGGTCCTGAAGATATTATTAGAGGAGAGAGGTTTCATTGATCCATGATTTTTCTAGCAAATATGTGTGATTTGTACCTCAGGGTTTCTGTGATAAGGATTATGATGTCTTATGTGATGATTGTAGTTTGGCTGTGCAGAACATCACTCCAGTTAATGACTGCAGATGCAACAGATACCTACTGCCTTCAAGATGGCTGTAAGACCATCAGTAAAGAAGGCCATTAGTATCTGCTGCTCTTCCCTTTACTAAGGATGATCACCCGAGGCCACCAAACTGGTGCAGACAAGGAAATAACCTTGGTGCACCACAGAAGATACCGAGAATAATAGGTGTGACACTTTCTGTTCTACCATACTCCAAAGAGAATGAAAATTGAGCTATAGACACACACACACATATACCACACATATATGACATTTAAGAGTAGGTATGATCTAAAAAATCAAATAAAATAAGAAATTTGGAGTTTGAATAATATTATACACACCACTCGTTAACTTTCAAATGGGGTTTTTGTGAGGAACAGTGTACCGAACACTGAAACCTGCTCAGCACCAAAAACAGATTATTTACCAAACCAGCTGGTGAGTAGGGAGAAAGTAAAGGAAAAACAATCTCAATATACATATCAGCAGAATTACCATAATTTTGAGGATAATTGAATAATAACATGATCATGTTTTGGACATTTTACAACATGGTCAAATAAATGAAGTTGAAATCTGAATTTCGAGTGATGCAGTTGAAAACTTTAAGCTGAGCTGCAGCAACGCAGGCTGTAAGCTTTACAAACTATGACCAACCACAAAACTAACTATGAGGTAGAAATTTTACGAATTTGGTGGAAACGGAAGACAATATAGGCTCAAACAAGAGACTCATTTGAGTGGGACTTTCTTTATGTTTGGTGTAGTTTTTCTCTTGTGGTGTTTGTTCTGACGTTTATAGCCACCATTCATATTATTAATGTATCCTCTGCTCTTATTGCAGCGTATTTGCCAGTTCAGCCTGTGTCCCTTCCAGAGGGTTCTCTAAATAGGAAGGTAGTTTATAGCTCTGTGGTGTTTCAGAGTTGAACATGAAGAGCTGATTTTCTGAACACACCCACATCAGAATAGCCACCCCAGCAGCTGGAACAAACAGGAGGAAATACAGGGACATTGCTCTCTGACCTGACGGAGCTCACCTGAACTGGATTGAGTAACAACAATGTATGCGATTATGAACAGTGGACAACATCTTGATCAGCTATGATTATATTATTATATTCTTGTCATTTATTACTGCACTTCACGAAAACCTGGGGAATTTGCAAGAGGGCAAGGTGCTTGACTATGAACTGCATCCCCAGTTAGTAACTCTTACTCCCGGAGCTGGTGCATATCATTCCTCATCTCTCTCTTCTCTCATCCCCCTCATTGTCATCCGTTTACTTTCCTGTTGTCTGGTTCAGACATAAAATCTTCCCCTAAGATTCTTTTAAAAATGGTCAAAAGTAAAGGCGACACAGTCCTAATGGGTCATGCTCAAAAGATCCCTGTTTCCACCATGCATCTTATGAGCATCCCCAAATATGAATAATTAATAATGAACTTTTCCTTTCCTAATCATGATGATGGTTGAGATACCTTTTAGGAATTGTGCATGTTTAAGTTTAACTTAGAAAAGCTCTCATCTTAGTTTTCCTCCCTGTGAGTAGTACATTATGGGTTCGTTGACTTGTTTGTAACCTGATATCATGTTTTGAAGCTTCATCCTGTAAGATTCTACTGCCCTACCTCACTACTTCCTTGTAAACCTACACACTCCACACTCCTGGCCCTTATAGGGTGAGCTTAGGCCCAGAACAGGGCAGGCCCTCTTTGCCTTCAGTGGAGTGCACAGGAGCCAGGCAGAGACAGATGGTACCACAAAAAGTAACAGTTTATTTGTGACCCAAGCTCTGCATAGTCATTTAGGGTGTGTTCATTGGTGGCCTGTTTTGTCTGTCTGCCACAGATGTGGCTATCCTGCTCTCTATCATGGTGGCATATAGATGAAGGGTCAACCCTGATTCCTCACTTCATATATAGACACTTCATTGAATGGGCCTAGAGGACTCTGCTGGTTTTAGCATGTTTCACATCGTGGCAATGACAACATGACCATCAGCCATGGACAAGGCAGAGACTTCTAAGTTCTACAAACAAAGCATTTATAGCTGTATAGATGGATTCTTATCATCCAGGCAGTCATTGGTTTTATTTTTATTTGTTTATTGCAGCAGGGATTGTGGAGAGCAGTCACTTTTTTTAATTTGGGTGCTTTCAGGATGTTTCTGTTACTATATATGTATGGTAAGGGTTAATCTATAAAATCTACATTTTTAACACAACAGTCACATGAAAAAATGGTGTCATGGATTTCAAGAACTGCAGAGAATGGGTTTTATCATCCAATTTATTGCTAACATAATCTCAAGTTCTTTTAAGATGTAAATTCATAGGATAAATTGTATACATGCCTGTCATTATTCTAACCTAACCTAATTAACACATTACCTGGTAAATAAGGTTTGACTAGTTACTCCTTTTATTTTTGGTAATAATAATATAGAATCTTTAATAATGCACTTTTGTTGATGCTTTTGTAGCAAAAGTTAGGTTCATTTAAAATGAACCTTATTACTAACTCTAACTCTATATCCCTTCTCATAAACTAACTTTCTTAATGTACTTGTTGGTTTGCATTATCTTGGGTGATATTTGTGTTGTTTTTTTTATAACATTAACATTTTGGATGCCATGATGACGACTGTATTTATTGTAATTATTTCATTATGTGAAGGGGTCTGCCTGAGTAATTTTTCTGTAAAACAGAGTGGGGCATATTTATCAGATTCTCACTAAAAGTGAGTGAATTGTAATGATTCTACTGTTGACTATTCATTTATCATGACTAATGCAGGATATCATGCATGGTGAGTTCTTCAGTCGAGGAAAGTGCTGTATGACTCACTCCCAGTCACAGGGCTGTGTTTTCTCATGTGGCTGAAGCTAGCTGAAGGGCGAGCTGACAGTGTAACTATTAACACCTGTCAGCTGATCTGACTTCCTGATTACTTACTTAGTTTGTAAAATCAGTGTTACTACAAAACGAACACAACTGAAACCTAACAATGGTTGTGTTTTGTTTTATGTATTACAAAAACCTCTGCATCAAATGAACAGAACTACAGGTATGAAGGTAAACTACAGATGCTTTTTAACGTAACCTTTCTCTTGTTCAAATAATTCTGGTGTGTTTGTCCCTTTGATGGGGTTCTTGTAGCTAGTGTGAAATAAAATAATATCATCCATTATCTATACTGCTTATGCTTAAGGGTCACAGAGGTTGGAGCCAATCCCAGCTGACATTGGGTGAGGCGGGGTCCTGGACAGATCACCAGTATCCACAGTGCTGCCATATAAAGAGACAAACAACCATTCACACTCACATTCACTCCTCACGGACAATTAGGAGTCACCAGTTAACCTGCATGTCTTTTGGACTGTGAGAGGAAGCTAGAGAACCAGAGAACCCGCACGGGTGCAGGGAAAACATAGCTCCACATACAGAGGTTTGAACCTGACCTTCTTGCTGCGACAGTGCTAACCACTGCACCACTGTGCCTCCCCAATGAAATAATGGGTTTTGCCAAGTGCAAGTCTCGGTCTTAATTTGAATAGATTTCATCAATATAGAAAGAACTGTGTGAGAAATAAATCTTATTATTTAAACATAAGAGGTCTAGTCAAGCTCAGAACTTGTTCCTGTTGTGAACAAATGGGCGTGAACAGTAATACACACATCTGCGGCAGGGTTAGGAGTCCATATTTTGCACAGCGACCACTTGCAGATGCACATCGAAATTTCACAATGGGCGACAGTGGGCCGAGCCCACAGTCTTCAGGACTTGAAGAGGAAGTGTCATATTCATCTTTGTGTTGCCATTCATAGTTGTGCAACGCGCTAAAATTTTTCAGCTGATCTGTGAATGGAATAATGGTTTCTTCTCGAGCGACAAGACATTTAATCATTAAACCAATTAGGTATGCAGGAGGGCAGCTTCCTTCCACCTCAACAAAACAGGAGGCAAGGTGGGGCTTTGCGCTCTGGAGGCGAACCATTATATCTATGAGGTTTAAACCTTATAACCCCACCGGATACAACCCTTAGGAGCATCTTCTGAAACAGTGCCGCATGGTGGTGGGCGTGGACAGTCATCATCATGGTTTCAATAATAAACACAATTTCATCTTAAGGAAAATAAGTTTCCTTTATGTAAACTTGTTAAAAAGATGCAAGGTTCTCAATAAGGAGATCTTTTAAGTATTAATGGCCATTGTTAAACCCATAGAAAAATGCTGTATCTTGTGTCCTGTTGGTGTAAAGAAATTTGTCAAAAGGAATAGGCAATGACAATTTAAAAGACTGAAAACCAAACTTATTAATTTACATTTAAATCTTTAGAATGGCTCACCACTGAAAAAAGAAGAAAAAAAACTGGCAGACATGTAGCTCCCAGCAAAGTAGAGAGGAGAAAAACTGGTTGACAGGATTTGACCTCCAATATGACTGAGGCTGATCGGTTAGGCCACGGCATACCTTATGAACCTTAAATGGTGTATAAAGAAAACTATTGCTGTTCTTGATTAATATTAGGTACATTTTATCAAGAAAATGAACTAAAATATTTTAAAGCAGCTGGAAGTGAGGCGTAAACTGGAGCAAGAATTGTAACAAATTACCTTGTGCTCAGTCGTTGTTTACACCATTGTTAAAAACAACTTTGCCAATTCGCGTTGTAAAAGGCTTTGACTATAGATTGTGCAATTAGCTGTGAAGGTTAATTAGAAATGAAAAGAAGAGGGGCTGAGGAAAGTGCTAAAAACCCAAAACAAATTTTTCATGGTCATGTTTACCCTATTTGCCTTGTTGTCTACTACCTGCTACAGTGTGACCACCATTAATGTGTTTCTCTTTAGGTAGCGATGCTGGTGCGAACACCATAACAGAGGCCCTATATGATAATCATATTTTCCCACCCTGGTTCATCTGGAAATCTCTGAGTGGACTTTGCACAGTTTCTCTCTTGACGGCCTCTTTCAGACATCAGCCCCTATTGGTTCCTATTGCCTGTACTAACTGTCAAATCAGTGTGGCTGTTGGTGAGACCCACCAAAGGCCCAGGATGCCAGGATGCCCATCACTCAGGACAGCATACCCTCAGCATCCTCCCATTGCTGGAGGACGGCAGAGGTCGGACACAAGACCACAGGAGGACCACAGCCTGGTCAGGACAGCAGTTCTGGGCACAAGGCCATCCCTCCACTTCTATGCCCTGTGGTTCCACTTAATATGGAATATCAAATGTAACATTATGGACACCATGACAAAGAAACCTCTGCTCAGTTTGCATTATCCTGTTTTTCATGACCCTTGTCATTAGCAACAAGATGTTTTCATCTTATATGAAGACATTTTCTTGTCATTACTAAAAACCAGATTGATTCGTTTCTACCACAAAAGGTTTCTTGTGATGAAACTATCACTATAGTTTGTCTCTGGTCATCGCTGCCTAAACAGACGGTAGTTTACAACAGTCATAACAACATGATAAACATATAACATGTTGATGTAGACATGCAGCAGTTGTTTTTGTGTGTATGATGGTTATGGGTTGCTTTTGTTTTGCACATTTGCATAATCACTGTGTGTGCAATTGGTGTCAGTGACCATCAGTGAGGATCAGACCTCTGGCTTGAACCCACCTATAATTCGACCACATACTGCCTCATGACACTATTATTTCCCCATGTATGCAGCAAACAGTACCAAATGTCACCATTACCTCCCACCTCTCTCTCCAGGCCAGAGCCCAAGCACCATGATTATTCCATTTCACATATAGTTTACATATAGTTGTTGATATATAGACAAAATGGATTTTACTAATGGCTACTCTAAAAATTCCCGTAGATGTGAGTGTGATGTGATTATCTGTGTGTCTGTGTCAACCTGTGATGGTTGGTGACCTGTCCATGGTGTAGACACCCTGGTGCCTGGGTCAGGCTCTACCCACAATGATGGTGCTTCAGTCTCAACATGAAATAAAACTTATTATATTTTAGACAACTGTGGGAGGTTTTTCTAGCCAGTGTGGCTGCAATCACTCGATCTTCTTGTTTTAACGCTGTATATCAGTTTCAGATCAAGCTCATCATGTTAGAGTGAGAAAAAGTTGGTTTCAACAGATTTATTGCTTTTGTGAAGAATAACAAAGGTTGTTAAATATAATAATATGTTTATGATAATAAATGTTTCTTGTAAAAATAAAACTTGGTATCTTGTTATGACATAAAATGTCATAATAATGTGACCTGTGCCTATAAGTGTGCAGAGACCCCCATGTCACTAAATCCGCCCTGTGTATAACCTACAGGGTATGGGCGAAACCTCATTGTCCATGATATCTATTTATGGAAAAGCAGGTGTGTCTGAGCCAGAGCATTGGCTGGACTGGTCTCAGCCAATCACAGTGTTATGGATGATTGTTGAAGAAGGTCAGTCTCCACAGTCAAGCACAAAAACTTGCTCATCCCCAGACCTCAGTCGGCTTGGATTCACAGCAGTTATACATTCCAGTAGCTACTGTATCATTCATTAGTTCCTTCAAGAGACCACTGCAGGCTCCTTGCTGAGTGCCCAGTCACGGTCAAATAGCCAGTCAAGTGACACAGTAGAAATTCATTTGTATCTCTTGAGGAGGTATGCAGTATAGGCTCAGTGATGTGGTTAGTACTTCTTCATTCCTTCAACACTGGTCCATGGTTTGCTGTGCTGGAGATCTGCGAATCAGTTTAGACTCAAAATGTACTGCTGGTTGCTACCTCTGCAGATTACAACAATTAGCACATCGTGAACTGATCCTGGGTCAGAATCTACTGTTAGAAATACCTGAATATTGAATATCTGTAAATGTATGAGGCTGTTTTAAAGATATCTATCAGTTGGAATCAGTGGGGTCAGGGCTGAGAGCCTCGAACTCAAAATTAGGGAAGTCAGAAGGTATGAGTGATGAACGTATTTGCTTTCTCTGGTCTTTCATAGAAATTGTTGTAAAACAGTATGGAAAATATAGAATACTGTGACTTTAACTCTCAAGTATGAGCACATTTGATCTTTTTTCACTCAATGTGTCAGATGTTGAGTTAGTAGACTCACAAGCACTGACACTGAAATGACCAACTTTCAAAAGTTACATTAAACACATGTAACTGTCAATGTGGACTGGCTCATTGGTTAAATGAAAACACAACATGTGTTTTTGTCAGAAGTCAACATGCGTTCCTGCATGGTCTAAACATACACACTGAAGTGATTATCCTGGTAAATAAACCAGACAGTGTTTCAGAATATTAAAACAAGCAAGCCAGTATTTTTATCAAATATTATCGCCAGCTTCATTCAGTGGTCTCTCCTCTTCTCTCTCCAGCATGTGGATCAAAGACTCCACACCCAGAATAGAGAGAGGGATAGCGTGTGCAACAGCAATGTTAACAATGTTCATAATGAGACATGTCCTGTGTCTAGCTGCCATTCAGAAGTTAGTGGGTACATTAAGTTCCAACTTCATGGAGGGTGACACAACTCCATCGCTCCAGCTCCCCACACCTGCAGGAAGGCGTAGATGTGGAGGTTCATGCTGTGTCCTCAGTAAGAATGAGGCGATACCACTGATTTTGGCTAAGCTTAGAACATCCCAATATTGAGGGACCCTGATGTGAATGAAGAAGGGGAGGCCCAAGGAGGAGGCGGGACGGGCCCGTTATGGATGTGGGCTGTATCTGGGTGACAGAGGTGAAGAAGAAGGTCAGCAGCCGCTGTGAGATCAAACTGAGGGCGAACTTTGCTGTCCTGTGAGCGGCCAGCTGATGGTGGGAGTAGGCGTCCAGTGGAGCCAGAGTAGGACTACTTAACTGAAAACTGAACCCAATCTTGCAGTGAAGTAGACACATTATGTGCTGAAAGCCCAACTCTAAAATCCAGCAGACGCTATCAACTAGCAGCTGAAATATAGAAGAAACCAAACTCATTGAATATACAAAGTAGAATAGAGAGACACAAAAGTCTTCTTAGAATTAAAAGACAAGAAGGTAAAAATGGAAACTACTCAAACTAAAATATACTTTTATTTGAAACCTCCTCCCTAAAACAGAATTGTGTCATTTTAGTGGCCATGGTTATAGAAAAAGTCAAACCTGAGTTTACCTCCTCCTCCCTCCTGTGATTGTACACTTGCACTCCATACCCAAACAGAGTAGAAATGTGAAATACGGACCCATCACTATAAGGACTGCACTATATATTTGAACTTGTATGTGAATTGTCCTCAATGTTTCTCTGCAGTTACCTGGCTGACCAGTGCTGGAATGGGCTGTATCTATCTGATCATGCTGCGGCGGGTCAATGACTCTCTCCTCCCTGTAGAGTGTTAATGGCGGTGTCAGTACCTCCGTCAGCAGTGACAGCTGTGAAGAGCAGCAGCAGGCGGGCTTGAGCCCTCTGACAGATCAGCAAACTGCAAGCGCAGCGCAGGTTTGGCGTCATATCCGCGATCGTCCGTTAACCCGAGACATAGGGGACAGTACTGAGTCAGAACTCCAGAGCTGCTACAATGGCTACAACTCTTCTATTCCCACTGATACAAGGTCAGTCCTCCGGGAGGCATCAGCTACATCCTCTCCTCAGAGGAGAAGCCCAGGCAGCGTTTCCTCAGGTGAAAACGGCTACGCCAGCATCTACACAGTGGAGCACGTACCTTGCAGATTGTCACAGTCAGCTGTTAGAATGCAAGATGGATTCTTTCAGCGGTGGACACTCAAATCAGGTAAGACACACTTAACTGACACCTGAGAATACAGTTTATACTAGTCACTATCATCTGTCATCTTCATTCTAAAGAGTAGTTTGATTCTGGCCAGGAAGGTAAATGCTGAATCACATTTTCATAAGTTGGTCAATAAAATCCTCCATTGAGATAAAAGAAGTCATGGTAAGTCAGCTCATTTCATTCTAGTTCATATATAAACTCCATTCCTCGGTGAGCTCATTGTTTTTAAGAACCCAGCATTACACGTGTCGACATTGACAGCATCAACTTGATTTGGAAATCATGCAGTGGAATAAATGTACTTATTTCCATCTTAAATTATCAGCACATCAGGTTTGTGGTAGTAATGTGGGTAAACAACAGAGATGATGAGAGAGCCACATGAACTGAATAATAAACAGTGCACCATCATTCCTTATGTCAGGACATCTGGCAGGAAGTGTGTGAATTCTTACTTAACTCAGTTAAACAAGACTAATAATCCAGAGTCATGTCAGCAACTCTGTGAGGCTATATTCAGACACAGGAAGTGGTGCTTTTACATTAACATGTGATCATGCTGATGTTGACATTCAGCTCAGTCAGGGGCGTGTAGAGGATCACACACACACACACACACACACACACACACACACACACACACACCCACACACACACACACAGAAAAAAGGCACTGTGTCTCCAGGAGGCAGGTGCTGAGGATGTGTCTGTGCACGTGGCTGGTATGAGTGTGTGCAGCTGAGGCTGACAGGAATGTCATTAGTCTTGCAGGTAGCCGGTCATAAATCAAAGCACTAGCTCATCTAATAATTGTCAAGATATCTGACTAAAAGACTAAAACTCAACAATATTTATTTCTGAAATTAGAAAAGGCCCCTGACATCACTGTATAGCGTAAAACTTGTTTAGCTGTGATGAAAATGCTGTCAACATCAAAATTCTTGATGTCAAACCTGAGGAGGCATCTGCAGGGAAGTTAATGGAACCACAGCAGCACCATAAAATGATCAACTTCAAAAGTGAGTTGATCAACAGAAAGTGACAAAATGGAAGAAAAAAATCAAAAGATATCGAAAATGCCTGGGCACGGTGAGCGGTATCAGTTGAAACTGTGAAAAAGAACTGTGGACATGAGCTGCTGCAGCAGGCTGCCACTGTCACACCACCATCTTTCAGATGATAGTGAAGCTGAGAAGGCCCTCTGCTGACTTTTCATGCCCCCGTTCCAGAAACAGTCACAGCCTGAGGAGGTATGTTTTTGGGTTGTTTGCCCACATGTCCGTCTGTCCCATTCTCGTGAACACAATGGCTCAGGAACAGCATGAGGTGTTCAATCGAATCAACTGATTGATTTTGGTGGTCAAAGGTCAAAGGTCAATGTCACTGTGACCTCACAAAACACATTTTTGGCCATAACTCAAGAATTATGACAGAATCTCACACAAATGTCTGATAGACAAACTGATGACATTTAAATCCAAAAGGTCAAAGGTCAACTTCACTGTGACATCATAATGTTCTGCAAAAACACAATGCCATAACTCAGGAACAGGCAGTTTGACTGGCTGACAGGTGGTAATTCTAGTTCCCATACGGCACAGAGAAACATGAAGAGCATAACCAATAGAAGTTCTCTCTCCTCCTGCTTTGTTTTAAGAGCTGTGTAACCCACTGAACATGATGCACCAACCATGGCCACACCGTACCCAGCACAGTTTGTATGGTGGAGAAGGAGAAACCTGATTTTGACTTGGTCATTACTGAAACTCTGAAACTGCAGAGTGGCGTCTCTCCTAACAGTGATTAACCTGAGGCAGCTGTTGGAACACATTAGTGAGCCTTCATCATCTACATGACAGCTGCATGAAATGAGTATTAGTTTTGGTTCTGTTATGCAGGAATACAGGCAGTGAAGTGGATAATAAATATAACGTTAATGAACCCAAAACAACCTGTTTTAGTAGAAATGACAGATCTGTGTACAGATGTCGGAGAGGATAAATAGGATCACCACTCTGCAACAACTGGTTTGATGAAACCACAGACAGTGAAAGGATAGTGGTTTAACATGTGGGTTAGAGGATTGAGAAAGACAGCTGGTGCATCATCCCAGCACATCATAGGGATTTTAAATGAAGAATCATGTCTGTAGCCAGCATGCTTGTGCCCTAGATGGAGATGACCTCTCTTATATAAATCCTTCTATGTCCATAAGTCCTCTAAATGGCTGATAAAGCTGTGAGCAGTGGCAGTGAAATCGTCAAACAAGGCTAAGAGCTCAACAGTCAGCTCAGCACACTGACTGTGTGGGCATCTCCGAGCACACCTGCTATTATGGTTCATGAGTCTGCAGCAGCGTGAAGTGCAAAAGGGCTGGGTGAAGTGGAATACACAGTATAAACCATAGGTATCTGTACAGTTCAACATTATTTGTTCCTCAGGCTCTGAGCTTCAGCTCATTCAATTTGAAACAAAGTAATGGAAACTACATTCAAGTGCCAAACCTTTAATACAGTATGAGTAGGTTTACATCTGTATTCAAAGAACTGTCAGAGACTCAGCCCTCTTAACACATAGGTAAGTAGTACTGTCAAAAGTAATTGGACAGATGGACATGAAGTCAAACAAAATCATATTACAAACATCTTAATATTTTGTGATGTCTACGGGTCAAGGACAGATGCTTTGTATCTTCTTTGTTGATGCTCTCTCAGGCCTTCTCCTATAGCTCCTGCCTGTTGTGGGCTCTCTGCCTTTAGTTTGGTCCTCAGATCAGTCAGACTGAGATCAGGTGATTGGCTCGGATTTAAGGTCGTTGTCGTGCTGAATGATGAAATATTTGAGTTGTGATGCACTTGGCTGTATCTGAGCACAGAGCGCTCCTGCATACCTCTGCATTCATCCTGTTGCTTCCATCAGAAGTGAAATCATCTATAAATACTAGTGTGTCAGTTGCATTGGCAGCCATACAAGCCCAAGCCATAACAGAACCACCATGTTTGACAGATGAGGTGGTGGCTTTGGGTCATGAGCTGTTGCTTTTTTTTCTCCATGCTTTCCTCTTAGAGTCCAAAGTCCATAGAACTTTGTTCCAAAACTCTACTGGTTTCTTTCTGTATGTTTTTGTGAACTGCAGCCTGGCCTCTGTTTTCGAGGCTTCCCAGTGGTTTGCTTCTTGTGGTGAATCCTCTTCTCTTGATTGTTGACAAGGAAACATGTCTGCCTACATTCCAGAGAGCATTCTCAATTTGCTGTGCAGATATAAGGGATCTTTTCTCACCATGCAAATGATTACCTGGTCATCTGTAAGACGTGTTATATGAATAGTGAGGAAACACATTAACGTACTGATACAGTATTATCATTATTGTTGTCCCTATACTTTGACTTGTTGTAAAGTAGCTCCTAACGTCCACCTTTCTTTTTTGACTGCCATTCTGACTGAGAATATCACCAAATTAACATGTAGGCTGCCACCCCTACCATACAATATGGGATCATCCCTTGTTGAAAACAGTCCCTTACTGAATCAATGCCACATGCAATTTGTCCCGTACATTCACAGAGATGTTAGTATAAGGATGGTGTCTCCCTCACTCAGCCTACATGCACATCTAGTTGACAGAGCTTTGGTGTTTCTTATAACCAGTTGTATCCACAGCCTCTCACACATTAGTTCCAATCCTATTACTCTCTGATACTGAGGTGTGACTCATAGTAGAGAACGAGATCTGTTATCCATTTGGATATTGGTAGGAACTTTAAAAACTTTTTCTTCAAGCTTGTCTGACACTGGTATAACAGCCTTTGAGGGGCGGTGGTGCAGTGGTTAGGACTGCACTGTTCACAGCGAGACAGTTCTGGGTTCAAACCTTGTCTGTGTGGAGTTTACATGTTTTCCCTGTTCCTGTGTGGGTTCTCTTTGGTTCTCCAGCTTCCTCCCACAGACCAAAGACATGCATGTTAATTGATGATTGATGACACCCGTAGGTGTGAATGTGAGTGTGAATGGTTGTTTGTCTCTATATGGCAGCCCTGTGATAGACTGCTGATCTGTCCAGGGTGTTCCCCACCTCTCACCCAATGTCAGCTGGGATTGGCTTCAGGCCCCCCACGACCATTAAGGATAAGCGGTATAGATAATGGATGGATGGAACTACCTTTGATATCTTCTTCACTTGCATTGTCACCTGTTTGCCCCTCATATTGACAGACAACTCCAACTCAGTGTAGTTCTTTTGTGCATGAACTGATGTTGAAACGACAAAAATGTGTTTTTTGATGTGTATTTGTTTGTGCTCTTTTGCAGCCAAGAGAGAGCAGCCACATCTGGAAGATGCACATGGTGAAGGGGCAGGAGGGCCTGGGCATCTTCAGATAACAGAGGGGCGTGGCTCCAAGCGCTCTCCCCATGGCATCATTATAGCTCATAGAGAAGAGGGAGGTGCTATTCACAGGTATACTTAGTTCTAATGAATTCAATATGTACATTCTTTGATATTGTGTTTTTGCAGGTGTCACGTACTGTGATTATTTTATTATTTTTTTGTCCCTGATTCTATTTACCAAAGGACAAATACTGTCTCTCCATGCTCTGTACAAACACACTTTAAGCCCTGAAAAACACACACTGTGTTTACACTAACTATTCAAGGATGCATGATACGGCGCAACTGAGTGAGCGTTAGACAGAACAGCATGTGGAGAAGAGTGGATGAAGAGGTGGGGTCCTTATACTGCTGAGTGGATGAGTTTATGGGAGACAGGTGTAGATGAGGGAGAACCTACTACAGAGATGTGAAAGAAGAGACAAGAGGAGACAGAAAATTAATACATTTCCGTCCGCCGTTAGCTGACGCGAAAACGATACGAACTGAAAGCGAATACGTTAGATCAGCGGCGCCAGCCAGATATCAGATGGATCCGCAGCATACTTAAAGGTTTGTGTTCAAATGTGTTTCAGATGGTCGCCCGCGCTTGAAGGATGGTTGCTGACGACTGGCCCCACCACGGGAGGCCGTTACAACCGCCCAGCATCACTGGTCCAGCGGTACGCAGGCATAAGACACACCGCCATCGCACACAACCACACACACACCCCAGTTTGACGCTGACCTAACCAGCTCCTGTCTCAGATCATTCTCCTCGCTGTTCAGAAAATAGCATTATGATTATTGTGAAGAAAGATTTGGGCGCTGATACTATTTTTCTCCCTACCCGGTTCCGGAATTCACCATAAGATCTGACCAGAAAAGAATAGCTATTTACGATCGCGCACCGGCACCAAGAACGCGAAGACAGCGATGAAATAAGTCCTCTGCCACTATCACCAAAGAAACACCATGGAAATGGTTTGTGGAAGATGAACCGAAATGTTCAGTTTGGACCGGCATGATTAACCGGAAAACCAGAATAAACAGACCAAGATCTCCCACACCAGAATCAAAGTTGCATGAGGACCAAGAAGAACGGCACCGGTTTTGAGACGTATGGCACCGCAATGAGGAATGTCAGCACTGATTTAATGCGCGGGTTTGTATTGACTTTGATAGAAAAGATAACTCAGTTTGTAGCTGCCTCACATCATTTTTTTTAAGATAGCAGATTTCATTCTTTCCCGTGAGTCTCTATTTTCAAAACTACCCCTTTAAGACATTTTATGAGTAGATCATTTCAGTCCCTGAAAAGTTTGATAATTTGGGCGATAACCATGCACGATCCTGATAGTCAGTATATATTCCTGGACCAAGGTGAGGTATTGATATCTACTGGAATTGGGGCTACATCAGAGGTTGTTGTGTTTAATCTGTAAAATATCAGAAAATACTGGAAAATGGCCATGAAAATTTAATTTGTCCAACAGTCTAAATAAATTGACTGATGTCAGTATAAAACAGAGAAAAGATGCAAATCTTCAACCACTCTAACTCCTGAGCCACAGCTGCCCTAAATGAAAGAAACTGGAACCAGAGAGTGTATGAAAATGACTCAGGGTACAGTCCTGGATCAGCGCTAATCAATATTCTGATATAAAATTACACATACCAAAATACATATTATGCGATTTTATCTATATCACCCACACCACCCCTTAGTTTTAAAAATAAAATAATATCATATGAATTTACAGTGCTCAGAAACAGGCAATATGTTTATTAAAAATGAGCAAGTTACTGCATGTACAGTGGCAAGTGGTGACCTAGAGAGTTTGAAGCTTTTTAAAGGCAGTCTGTAGCCTAAAGTTATGGGCAAACCATTTCAAACCTTCATAAAGCTCCTTGAGTGCATTACAAACTACACTTTTCAAGCTAAAGTATTCCCAATTCGCATGGATATATATACCCATGGGTTATCAACAAGCCCTAAATGTTTGGTGGGCCTTGATGGAACATTTCTGAATCATTCGGATAGTTGCACTGGACAGCTCTCCAAACCAACTACACTGTTTCAAATGAAAAGCCCTCCGCAGTGGTGAGGAAAATAAGTCAAAGTCAGCACTGTAAACATTGACTGTAGATCCCATCATTATTCCCTGGCATTATCTTCAGAAAATTTCTAGGTCACAGAAGACTAATTGACTATGGTAGAATTCAACCAAGCAGTGGTTCTCTTTCAACATACTCTCCTTCTGCATCAAAACACTGCTGCATTCAGGTCTTCCACTGATGAAAGGAGTGCAGTAGCTCTTCTTTGGACAGTTGTCTCAGAACCTTTATTGTTCCTTTCTTAACCTCTGACACAGATTCAAAACATGTTCCTTTGAGCACAGATTTGATCTTAGGAAAAAGGAAAAAGTCACACAGTGCTAGATCAGGTGAATAGAGAGGGTGATCAAGCACTGTGATTTGTTTTTGGGCCAGAAAGTGCTTTTCCTTTTGATTAGGAGTCAGAAGTTTTGGGACAATTTTGACACACTTTCGTCAAATTTTCATGCAAAATTTGCTGAACTGTCTTTTTTATCAATGGAGATAACTTCTGCTATCATCTTACACTGAGCTGCTGATCATTTCGAACGATTTGTTCAGGTTTTTGAGGTGCATGGGCGCCCAGAATGTTAATCGTCTTGGACATCCTCTCTGCCTTCACAAACTCTTTAATGCCATTCAAACACACGTGAACGTGACATGCAGTGTTCCCCATACAATGCAGGAAAAGGCTGCTGTTTTGTTCAATTTCACCAAAAATTTCAAGTTAATGCGTTGCTCCAATTTTAATCATTTTCGCCTTAGCAAAACCACGTGCACTACAATCAAAAGGTAGCAGTGAACTAAAGACGTCACTTATTTGAAACTTACAGCAGTTGTGCGTGAATACCCAACCGTTAATATATAACACTCTGTGTGACTGTGAACCACTTAGTTTTATCCTCATAAGCGCAGTCTCGTTATTTAATAGCCATACCTCGTATGCATAAATTGTTTTCTGACAACGCCGCAACAGACAACTCGCGATTTCCAACCCTTCCAGGGTAAAAATAAAGTCACACCCATTGATCCAGACTTTTACACCGGTTGTCTGATACAGTTTGTGCGATCCTGAATATAATGGTGTTAGACTGCACAGTGTGCAGATCGGGATCCATGTTACGCAATACGCGTGTAAAGCGTGCGTAGCCTGTGTGTGAGCCTGAAATAATCCCTGACAATGTACAAATAACACGGATCATTAAAGAGCGGATCCATGACAAAGTGGCAGAGAAGTGGCCATTTGGTTTGGTTGCGTGGTTTCACCTGACGGGGATGATAAACACAGCCGCTCATAACAGAGATCTCGCCAGTCGCCACACTCTGGTGGCACAAAGGAGGAATATAAACTTTGGCAGCGCCCTGTTCAGCCACACCATGCAGCACAGATTGACATTAAACTTACTTTTCCTGCATGACATTCTCCTCGATGGCTCCCAGGGCGGAGTAGTTCCCCTGCTGGAGTCTGCAGGTGGCCAGGTGCCGCTGGTGCTGATCCTGCAGACAGGCGTTTTCCTTACAAAGATCCGTCACCTGGAGTTCCAGCTCTTCAATTCGGACTCTCTGCTTTTCCAGCAGCCCCTGCTGGGTTTCGATGATCTTGTTAAGCTCCTTTAGATACTCCGTCGCCTTACTGGGGTTCTCCGTCGGGTTCTCCATCTCGTAAAAGCCCCGTTGTCCGTCCATGAAGACAATATCCACACACGCAGGAAAGCAGCCCTCTCACACACACCCTCAGTGGTAGTAGCACTGAGCGTTGTCAAATCCAGAGATGCTCATTCGCTCCGACATTCTGATGTGTCGTATAGTAGTAGCAGCTATGCTGTTAAGTTCCACGGGTTTGTTGCGCTGCTGTATGGCGCCGCCGTCGCCGCGTCCACAAGCTCTGGGCAGCAGCAATCTAACTAACCTCCTGCCAGCTGCTCCGTACATGGGAAAACCGTTTAACTCTTTCAGAGCTGGAGGTTCAGCGCTTCCACTATGCGTTCAGCCACCTCGCTCTAAATTTAGGTGTTCAGGAAAAAGAATACACAGCGAGTTTGTGTATTGCATGTGTCTGCTCCACAGGTATAGACAGGTGCACACACACTTGGACAGCATTTTTCATTCATGCATGTTTTCATCTCTGGGTTTATTCAGGCAAAACGTACCACTTTTACACCCCTCCACCAGCATGCAAACAGCCAGTCGATTATACTGTCAGCCTGGAAATAGCCTATTTAATCAAGTAAAATAATAATAATAACAATATTGATAATCATCATCATAATATTAATAATAATAATAAAGCCGCAAACTACATTGATCGGGGCCTCGGAACTTCGCACACGTCGGTGCTGACGGGACGCCGACCGACGCAGCCGTGTACATTGCGCGAACGAATAGGGCTTAATTTCCTGCGTGGAATGCGGGGCGGCGATGTATTGCACATGTTGTATCACCTCCTGTGTCTATGGAAAGCCCTTTGAGCATTTATTACATATCCTTGATATCAGGCGTCATTTTCCTTTACTAG
>BRZM01002194.1:0-37644 GCA_033238685.1 Lates japonicus
ATATATATATACTTAAATTAAGCATGTACTTGGATTTCAAAATAAGAACACATCATCACTGGAAAGTGTAATGTTACTTACCAACTCCTCCTGCTATCAGCACTTTGCCCAGAAACAACAGAAAGTCTGTCACTCTATCCAGAACTGCAACCCTGTAGGGACAGAGTCAGAAAGTTCAGCCTTGTCACTTATTTAATGTACTCAAAACACAGTGCCAGTGTGCTGCTTATAGTCTCAGCCAGAGAAAATGGTAACATGCCTTGATTGATTGGCTATATGCCACTCAATCAACAAAAGGAAAGTATTTTAACAAGGCATTAATTATCATAAACATCCTCTCCTATAAAGACCAAAGTAACTTCACAAAAATGTATCCGCATGAAAAAAATACCTCCAGGAAACAGAGCTTTCAAAAGGCCCAGAAAGAATTAGTGGAGACTACTTTGATAATGCACTGAGCTTCCTTACCTGACCACATTTCTCATTAGCAGGAAAAAGGCCTCTCTGGCTGAGGTACAGAAGTTCTTACCATAGACCGCCACCTGGTGGAGGACAGACAGAATACAGCTATCACAATAACACAAGGTTGTTGTTGACAAAATGAACAGTGGATAGATAGCGTACATACCACACATACTAAAAAGTACTACTTTAACCAGCTCACCATGATGTACGCATTATGATTCATGTAGCGTATAAATTTCTCCAAACACCAGAAGCAGCATCTCAGACAGCACATTATGAACCTGGACAGGCTGTTGTCAACTCCTACATGGATAAGAGATCAGTATAGTGATAGTGACAGCAATTACAGTAGTAGTAAAGAAGTAAGGAGAAATTGTATGTGTGTGTGTGTGAGTGTAAACCTTTTAGTTTCTGCTCCAGGTATTCCAGTATAATCCGCAGAAGTTGGACAACTGAAAGAATTAGAGCTCCAAACGCCAAAGACCCTGTGTGATATCTGAGATACACAAAGGGAGAGCTGTTACTGCTGCTGTTACTCTTTGTTATGAATTTCCAACTTTGGATAAGAGATAAAACTGGGCCAATTTTGCATACAATCTGACAAATGATGAATCCCAGGCTTGGTCCTAAGAGTATGTTCTGACCTGATAGCCCTACTGAATGATGAAAAGAGTGGACATGGTGGGATGTCTTGAGGCTTCCTCTTGGCCCAGTAGTAGCTAGCAAATGTCCCAGCCAGGGTGCACTGCTCCAGGGCCAAGCTGAAGTTGACCAGCCAGAGAAAGACCAGTAGGTTGGACAGCTGCAACAGGAAGAGGTAGTGGTGGTAGGATGTCTCCCCGCCATAGAAGGCAAACAGACACTGAGAACCCAGACACAACGCTGATCTGGAGATGTTGGTCCTGTTAAAGGTCTGACAGAGACATGAGGGGGATATTTATTTACTATGTCTTTAAGTAGACTTGTGCAGTTTGTGAATAACCCTAACCCTCTCATTTATTAATATATTATTGATATAATTCAATCCAAATCCACAGCACTTGATAAAGTTGCATTATTTTACCTTTTTATAAATGTCAGTGTGCTTTCCTACATGTTTTCATAATTTGTCCTAACTATTTTGTTCCTGTTTCTTGTCCATTAATTTACTCCATAAATATGTTTTTTCTAAGAACCAGTAACATTTTGAAGGTTACGTTTGATTTGGTTTTAGTTTTGTTTTTGTGGTGAAAAATAACTAAGTGTTCAAAACCAGTCACATTTATGCAGCAATTTTTCCAGGTAGACTGAAGATGAAAATGAGCTGAGCTGCAGACCAAAAATACACAGGGCATGAGCCCAAAACACAAACATTTTAGCTGCTTTTCTGTTATTTTACTAGTGTAAATGTGCTGCAGACCTGTAGTAAATATGGAGAAATGCACTTTGACTGTTCAGCGCCCCAAAAAGGCCTAAAACCATCGTTAATACACTCATTCCTAAATAAGATTGACTTTGTCATGACCATAAAAAGCAGAAAGATAAAGAAATGAAATTGAAGACTATATGCTGTACCTCAGGATTGCAAGTACTGTTGGCATAGGGGCAGCTCACATCAGGAGACATCACTTTGTAGATGGCTTCACCTGAGGATGCTAGGTAACTGGTTTCACAGTGATAGTTAAAGACACATCTCACAAACTGGTTAGAAAGCTAGTGATATGGAAACTTTATCATGAATGTGACTTCTGCAAATGAATCCTTTGACTCTGAACCACAAAAAGGATACACGGCAGTCACTGCCCAGTAGGAGATGCAAATAGTCAACAAGAGAAAGGTGACGACTGGAAAGAATAGCGTGGACATGATGTGTCCAATGGCTCTGCAACAGAAAGAACAAACAGCTATGATTATACAATATATTTTCATAAAAAATGAATAATTTAAAGGACAATCACACATCTAGTTTTTGTGATTTTGCTTTGCTGTTGCTGTTTTTGCTGCCTTCAGAAGTCGTACTTGCTAGCCTCTCTGAGCAGGGCAATAGCCACTTGGACTCTTCTCCTTAAGAATATCAACATCGCCAAGAAGGAAACTTCCGTTACTCCCAGAGACACCACTGACAAACACAGACAACAGATAGTTTAAGTTCACATTTTCAGGACTAAGGTAGTTGCAGTTTCATTTGTTGCATTTTTACCCTCTGCCCTCCCCCAAGTGAAATTCAGTCGTGTCAAATTATTTGATTCCCATCAAAATAATTTAGTGATCTCAGTCTGAATTACTACAGCTCCCTTCCACACCTATGACAAATAGGTTGATTAAAATCCATACAATAATGAATGTACATAATTTGATATCTTGTTGGACATGCAAAATATGGAGGAGAATTTGCTAAATCACAACCACTGATTAAAACAAAACCATTTTTTAAAACATATTTAGTGCACAAGTTATAACTTCTTGCACTGTTGTTGAAAATGACAACTGAGGCATTATTGTAGACTAAAGCAGACTAGTCAACAAATGTCTGACTGATATATAAAATCATATTACAAACACAATGTCAAAACATTCCATTTTTATTTGAGCAATTTCTTTTATTTTTTATTTATTTATTTGGTTGGACCACAGGCCAGACCTAGTAACTTGAATGACTTACATAAAATGATCCATGTCTGTGTGAGTTGAAGATAGACCTGAAGGTCAGTCTGCAGGCCGACCTCTACAATGGCAACCTCAGAGCCTGGTCTATGTTTGAGCTGGGACCACTCCACAGAGCAGTACCACATACCTGTTCACACACACACACACACACATTCAGTGAGGACTTTGAAAAGAAAAATGGTAATGGGAGGTTTCATAATTATCTTCACTGCTGGTGCAGGAATGATTCCTAAAAGCCAGTAAGAAATTAGCATTAGATGAAATTAGATTAGACTAAATTAAATTGATTTTTCATTAGATGTCTGAAATAAGGTCTGTGGTTAACACAAGCTCAAGACATTTTCACATTTTGTTCTTTAACAGAACATATGTCACTAAATACCACACTTGATGTTTTTAAGCTTTTATGTGTCTTAAAAAATGCAGAGGATGTCAACGTCATAATGCCAAAGTTGAAAACCGATCTACTGACCAGCCCGCCTTTACAGCCTTGTTGTGTTTATACTCTCCTGCAAACTGTTACATACATTCTAAGAAAGGCTTTTGTAGAGGAGGTAACTCCTCTAAATCAAATAGCTGTTTTGAAGCTTAGTGGTGATGACATTGAAGTCATATGACCATGGTGTAGTTGGTCTATAGCCTAACATTAGGTTTTTACTTATGGCAGTTGTATGTATGCTTCAAAAATCATAACAGTGCTGTTCATTTGTTAAGATTATCTTGCTGAACAACATCTTAAACTTTTGTTTATCACAAACTTTATTTTCTGAAATAATCAAAAAGCTAGTTGAAAGATCCTATTAGTTCCCACTTACAAGTTTTAAATATATTCTTAACAAGGAGTACACTCAATGGAAAAATCCCATTGGCTTTTTGTTGAGGGAATTAGGGTGATGCTAACTTCTTGGTTGACCTATAAAAATATGTCATCCCTGCACCAGTGCAGTTCACTGATCATTTTTAGTATAAAAACAGTAAGATTCTTTTAGAGATCCCTTTAAAACAATGTTAAGCCCTGAGTACTCACCATATGCCAGCAGCAGTATGACAGTGATGATGGTAGTCCACAACAGCAACCCGGCTGTGAACCTCAGCAGCAGGATGAAGACCAGACTAACAGCCAAGGATATCAGCAGGCCTCTGTCACAGTGTTTTAAAAAGTACAGGGAAAAACAAAAAAATCATGCACTTTAAAGCAGCAACTAGATGATAAAATGTAGTCTGAGAGTAGCAAGAGAATAGGGGTGTAAAAAGCTATTATCTGTATCTGCATCTCTACCTGTCAGCTTCACAATAGTCTAATATCTGTATTCTTATTTAAACCGAACTGGACCAGAAGAGTTGAAAATTTGTTGCATATCCCTTATTTATTAACAGTATCTGTGTTAAATTGTTGTAACTTGTCTTTTGCTGTGTCAGGTGAAGGGCATCAATTCCACTGTGCTTGCAAACCTTTGTTTTCAGGTCTTTGTGTCTATAAAAACCTATACAGAGTGAACAACAACAGAGCACTGACATTGTGTATTACATTAGCTGCAGTGAAGAACAGGCTATGTCTTATGTAGTTAGCTAACTAGCTTGATGACATTAGCAAATTTAGCGAGCAAATAATAGCAAGCCCAAACCACTTAATGTTATCATGCACAGTTCTAGATAGCTGTGAATTTGAGCTTTGGTTAGTGCTAGCTAATAAATGTTATCTATAGCAGTCCCAAAAACCCACTCCTAGCTGCCTAGCATTAGATAATGTGGTAACACTTTATAATAATGGTACAAATCATATACTTAAGTAGTGCTACGTGACTCACAATGATTTAACTTAATGCATTATTTACTACAGGATGTATCATGAAATCCTGTTGTTCACATTAACAGATGATCAATTCACTGTGACTTTATGTGATTAGTTCAAACACATTTGCTCAGCCTCTTTGATAAAAAAAACAAACTACCTTCATATTTCTATGAGAATTCTTCACTTGCACAATGTAGTCTAATGTATTTCTGTTTTACGAACTACACACCTGTTTACTTCTATTAATTTTGTACATATTGTATATAGTATTGTCTGTCCGTTTTAGTATATTGTGTTTTTATCATTTTTGATCATTATGATAATCACCTCAGTGTCTTAGATAACTGTTAGTAACATTAGCCAGGCACTCAGTGTAGTGCCAGCACAGATTGTTACAGGTTTAACTTTAGGTTGCTGTTACTCTTTTTTACACTGTTTGGAGGAGCTGCCAAAACTGAATGAGACTGACACACATTGTGTTGTTAAAGCGAGCTGTAAATCTAGACTAACTCAAATATTAATATAAATATTGGCAAAATGGGGGACTAAATATCTCTGAGACAAGATTAGTTGCTGGGCTTTTACACAAATGCCGTTTTTCACTGTGTGTTGTTTGTATAATTACATGAGTATCCATGCCCATGATTTGGCATAATCTTCCATTATCTTCATGCCCATCTCCTTAGTGTCCACTAGTCCTGTTATACCCCTGCATGGAGGAGAGAGAAATGAGTGCTAATATGTAGACAAATGTTGAAATTCCACAATAAGTTAAAAGGGTCTGGACAGACAGAGAGAGAGGACAGAGACTGGTCCCATCAGTGTTATATCAAAGACAAACATATAAAAAAAGATTTAAAAAAATAGTTGGATCTGTGTACATCAGCTGGATGCTAACACTCGACTATGAGCATATCTGGCCTGTTGTACAAAGGACTGTAAACTACCTATGGTAATACTTAATCACGTCCCCTCACTGCCTTACAAACTACGAAATAACACATTTGTTTTTGACAAAACACAGATGAGTTGTATGTGGTAGTCAAAATAGAAAACTGTAGGTCTACTGTCACTATTTTACCAGTCAGTGAGTGACAAGAAGTAAGTAGTTTTCTGAGGTGAATTTTTTTTGATAAAATGTCATTAGTTCAGCAGTGCTGTTGAGTGATTGCTGTCACATCAAAACAGCTAAACAAAGAACAAAGATTTAAAAGAAGAAGCTGCAGTACTTGGCAGCATGTTGAAGTTCAGTAACACTGCGTGGCATTTCCAGAGCATCTTTAAACCTGGTTCTGTTAGCCACAGTCACAGTCCCATTCAGAGTGATGAAGTCTGGTAGACATCTCTGGAGAACTGAGACACACACACACACACACACACACACACACACACACACACACACACAAATTCTTATATATTCAATTTTAGTGCATTATAGATAAAAATATTGAGGTGAGAGTGACCTGAAATTTTGAGAACTTGTACTAATACACATTTGCACTATGGTTTTCCACTGTCCAATTTTTTATTGCTTAACTAATTTCAGGAGGAAAAAAAAGCTCAGAATAATGACTCATAAGGTCTTCCTCTGAAACTGCATTTATACAGTGGGACAAAAATACTTAAGCTTTAGGATTAGTAACCCTATCAATTATGTAAATACAATTCATAATAATATTTTACAATAATGAAGATTTATATGAAAGAGCAGACAGATAAGTTATTTTAATGATTTTAGTCTGCGGGAAACATGTAATTTTGTCAAATAGAAATATATATTACCTGCTTTTAAATTGTAAACATTGACATAATTAGTTGAAGTTTTGCCTTAGTTGTGGGAGAAAGAGGCGTCTTACATGGTCTACTAGGTATGATCATGGAGGGACAGTCCTCATCACGTAGAACCTGAGATACTGGCTGGAAGAAACAGAGAGACAGGGATTCAGAGTTACAACCAGATTATCATCACCAGAGACATATACAATTGGTCCTGAGGTCACTGTTGTGGACTCTTTTTGGCTATACCTTGAGATTTCATCCTCATAATTTTAAACAGGACCCACTTTGACTCTTACAACACTGTATTGCTGTACTGTATCCTGTACATTACAGTTTATCACATGTGTACATGTTTGTAAAAAGTAAATGTATGTCATGTGTCAGTATTGGTACCTTGTCAGGGTTATTAAATCCAGGCTTGCAGAACTGTTTATAGTATTGCCAGTAACTCTTGTTGAGTTTGTGTTGCAGTTGCATCTCAGTGTAGGTGGCAAACTTGTCTGGGCACTGTGACACACACATCTGGAAGAATATCATCACAGACACTATGTTTGCCAGTTTATTTAGCGAAGATATGGACATATGGATCACACTGATACATTTGATTCATCAACGACAATGCAAATTTGCAGTCAGCTAAACACCAAGCTGCCTTCAGAGACAAGTACTTTTTTAGTGACCATCATAATCTTAAAGTTAATGACCATTAGACAATACAGTATTACTGCAGCAGATACACATACCGTATACATAATTATCAGTTGACAGAGTACCTGAGTTGTAGGGCACTGTAGGTTGATGAGTATAGTCGGGTTGGTACATTTTAAGATGTTGAAATAGAATAGGGATGGGTTTCTTCCTGCAAAAAAGTGCTAATGTTAAATCATGTGGATGCAGTATATAATCACAGTGACATTGAACAAGTCCAGAGTTATCCTGCAGTTAAATGTCATTTTTTGCAGGGTAGAAGCACCTACAGTATAAACACTGTTGGCTGACCTCCTGGTTTGTCAAAATCTAGATGTTAATGGTCCCTGTTGTTCTGTTGCTGATGGCTCAACCTCACAACCTTGTGTTTGCAGCCACCCTGTTCATGTCACCAGAATTGTACTTTAAATTACTGTATACTGTGTCCTAAATAAAAAAAAAAAAAAAAACCAAATTGAAAATTGAAAATTAAAAACTGAAAATAAAATTGAAACCGAGTGTTGGAAGCAGCAGGTACAACAGAATCTCTAAATTATCTGAATGCACCCTCTACATCAGACAGGAAGTTAGTAATTGTATTTTGGCTGTTGATTTGGCCAGCTTATCAAGATGGTCAGCGGTTCTCTGAGTTATAAATAATAAAACAACATTTTTAGACCCAGTGTGACTTACACTGTCAATATCTTCAATGCAAATAAATATCCATAAATCTGCTCAGAAATCAGAAAAAAGACACTTCTTAAAACTATCAAAACTGTCTCAGGGGTGCCCACAGTGTCAACCCCTGACATACAGAATCAAGATGAACCTGTATGTTACTGTAAGTAACAATATGACAGAGCACAATTCTTCAGCATGTAACAACAAGAAATCACCGGTAGATGGCAGTGCAAGCTAGAGAAACAAACTCTGTATGTCTGTGTTGCTTCTCCAGTGTTTAGGGGTCTTTGTCTACATCTCTCAGTCACATATCACACTGCTGACAAACACACACTGTTATCACTGTCCTGCTGCCTGACAAGAAGAGAGTTTCATTTATCACTGTAGCAGCATCAGTTTCTTTTTGGGCACATGGAGAATCAAATGGTATCAGGGACAATGCTTAGCTTTTAGTTTTCCTTCCATAGAGGCTTTGTATACATGTGCTGTGGCCTGAATACATCAAAACAACTTGATAAAGTCCCATACCAAAGACTGAGTCACATGCAGCCAAGAAATGCAGCCCTCTTTTACCCAAACTTGGAGGACACAACCAGTATGTTTTTACCAGCCTTTGGTATTCCATAATCCAGTGTGCAGCACAGGAGCCTGGACATGTTGTTACTCACAGAGATACAGAGACTAACCTGCTACACCATTTGTCAGTATGTTAAAATGAAAGAAGAGAACAAAACTATAAATTTAGATTTCATGAAACTTGGCCCAGTTATTACTGATACCACTTTTTGAGGACCACTATGTGCAGATTATTTGGGGAATAGGTACAGGTTCACTCTGGTTCTGAGGCCCTCTGAAAAACCCAACATATGATAATTTGTTTTTTTTCAACATCTAGATTAATGTTTAAGCAAAACCATTTTAACTGCCAACGTGTCCAAAATATTCTTAGTTGTGATATTTATTATGTATTCATGACATTGCATCTACATTATACAGTATGCACCACTGATGCTAATTTCTTTGTTAGGAATTGCCAAATTGTTATATGATGATGCCATATGATACTGTTAGACTATGAAATAAAGTTTCATATTCATTCATTTCATATTTCTGAGGATTCAGCAGTCTGAATGACAGAAGTCAAGTGTGTATCTGTCCTGTCTGTACTGTCCCACACTGACCTCATCATACAAAAAATCTTTTCTAAAAAACCTCTTCAACAATCACTGAGTTATCAGCATTTAATTATGTATGATGTTGTGAATTCTGGGGGTATTTTCCAAACCATGCTACTACGTTTCACCACTTTGTTCACCTGTAATTCAAGATCAGCCATTGTGGTCAGAGATGTGGTCCATCTCTGATGGAATGGAGCTTCTTCTCTGTCCGCAGCTGGTCTATATGGAAAATTTATTGTTTGTGAAATCTGTATTAAAACCTTACCCTACACTACTTAGTCAGTCAGTTGGTTAGTTTATTGACCCGCACACAATTATATAAAATACATTTACGTAAAAGCATTAGGTTTACAAAATATTTCACACACAATACAGTTCTGTCAACACGTAGAAGAAAGACTAACATCGTCATGTTTCGGTGTCTTCAGGCAGATAGACACAACATGACTAAGACTCTTGACTCTTGTGTCTTGAGCTACTGCATGTGAAGTTATGGAAAATTGTTTAATGAGTTTGGTTTAATGGCATTCAGCATTCTGTGACTTCATGTATGCTGAACCCCAGACCAACAAAGGGATCTGGTGTGTTTAGTGTAATAACAGTCACTTACGCATTGGAAGTTCCCTTCTGACCACAGAACTGGCCATAGCTGTCTGTTGGATAAAGTACCTTCCTGGGGTCCCCATGTAACCAGGCTGGACAGACAGACAGACAGACAAAAGAACATACAAAACAGATCAGTAACAGAAACAGGAAGCAGATAGACTGCATCCTACAAGCAGTCGTACAGTGTGGAGACTAGGTTTATACCTGATTATTACAATAATATTAACTAACTAACTAGTGATATTAACTATATATATGTGTGTGTGTGTGTGTGTGAGAGAGAGAGAGAGAGAGTGAGTGAATAAATTATGGCTTTCTCTTGTTTTTAACCATCCATTGTCCCTCAGTGCCAAAACATTGCAGTGGCATAAAATTTGTCAAAAGAAGTCTCATTACTGTGATTTACTTCATTTTGTATTCCTTATCTTGGATTGTCTATGACATTATTATTATTACCATTACCTTTATGTATGCTTTTACTATATCTCATGACTACAGTACATTACACCATATAATGCTGTCCCTACACATCAAATCATTCAAAATGTAAAATCAGTATGAAATGTAAAATAAAAATGTGCATGGAGTTATTTTAAAGAGATAAGCTTTCTGCTTCATGCAGACACTTATACTGATTTGCTGGATACTGATTTTGTGGTTTTTCTATGTGAACAGTATGGAAGATTGTAAAAACTGACTATCCTCCTTGGCTCCTTCAAGACCTGCCCATCCAGCATCTTTGCATTTTACAGATTACTAGTACCTTGCTCATCAATGAAACATTCATATATATATATGCAGCAAAATGGTTGATGTTATTAATGGCAGTGTAATGAGTGAAGAGAGACAAGATTGTGTTTATATTTTACATTTTTCTGCATGAGTATGTGTGCTGCTGATGAAAGGAAGGATGAGAAAAAAGAGATGGAGGCTACAAAGTACAGACAGGGGGTATGCATGAGAGAGTGAGGGTGATGTCATTGGGAATGATGTCATCCATGTCTGGTAGTAGCAGCGCTGGAGTGAAGTGATTTTGGAAACAGTCTTTGTTTTAGTAGGTGTGCACCTGTGAGTGTGACCATTTTCTATGTGCATGCACTATTCAGTCACCCATACAGCCACATGCAGTATACGCACACACAGGTAAAAGTGTGTGTGTGTATGTGTGGTGCATGCATGTCTGTGTACACCGTGGGATTAGTGGATTCATATCCTCTTTATGGGATGATGTCACCAGTAACCCTACAGTAACACACTTGCACACATGGACATGTGGACTAACAATTTAAAGGCACTGGAAACAGGAGCAGTTGAGTTAGCAGGAGTAGGAGTAGTAGTAGGAATAGCAACTACTATCCAGTAGTAGTAGTACCAGACAATTCTAGCTCTAGCGGTGTCTGTAATCATAATCATATATATCATATATATATCATATATATCCAAATGATCGAAAAAAGCAAGTAAGAGAGAAATAGGTGGTAAGGTCAGCAGTTCTGTGTGTGATGGTTTCAATCAGAGACACTGCACACTGAAAGTGTGAAAAATTTAGCTGTAACACTGAATAGTTTGGACGTTTTTGCCCATGTCATGTAAAAGCAAAAAGAAATGAGATCAGCATTGGTGATCTCACCCCTGGGTGATATCATACTAGTAAATGGGATTTAAGGACTGTCTGTAGAGACAGGGATGATCTTATACTCATCCACTGCTGAAGCAGAAGCTCTGCCTGCTGTTTGAGAATAGACTAAACAACACAGTGCAACTAGAGCTTCAGGAGTTTCTTATATTAAAACTGCCTTTAGGGAGGTTGATAATAACAGACAGCAAATCTAGCTTTTCTGTCTGTGCCAAAGACTTGAGCATCTAGTTGATCCAGAATTACAAGTGAACACAGAGAGCAGGAGGAGGTTTAACCAGCTGAGACTCAGCAGAGGAACTCAGTGGTTGGCTGAGATGCAAATGTTTTTCTTGACACAAAAAAGAGAAAATCTTAACTCCAGGTCCACTCACTGGGATTTCTCAGAGCTGTCAACATCACCTCACTGTAGAGATAACTCAGGTGTCGTCATGTGACCCAATTATGGAACTTTGGTCACATGTAAGGGGGAGAAAGTAACCTTAACCATGCCTTGATCTGGAAGAGTTGGCCACCATAAACCTTGGGTAATGCTCTGATGTGTCTGAACAGTATCAGAGTTTTGAGCATGTCAGCCCATGAGCCAGAGAAGGTGCATGTTGTAGAAACTGGACTCCACTTATGGTTTCATATTGGGCTGTGAACTCCAGAAAATCACTTTTCTTACAGCTCTCACATAAAATGCTTTAATTCAGCTTCCTCATTGACTTCCTGCTGTGACTTCAGGAGCCACTGAGAATGTCAGTCAGCTTTGGCAACAAAGAGATTTCCTTTGCTGTTTTATTGTCTCCCAAATATAGATAAGCCTCCAAATGATGTGCTGTCTCTCTCTTTCTCACTTTCTCTCTCTTCTCTTTTCTTAGTCTCTCTATTTTTCTCTTCCCCTCCAAACCACTATCTACTTGCACAATCAATTTGACTGTGGCACAGAGAGAGAGGAGTTAAATCAAGGAAACCAGTGCTCTCCACAGTGAAAGGTTGAAAGCCAATTGACAAGGGAGACAGAGAGAGAGAGAGAGAATGAGAGGAGAGAAAAAGAGAGAAACTCTACAGTCTTCTGATCCATATCTGCAGAGCCATGCTCAACGATTACATTTGAATATTTGCAGTTTTTAATGAATGCTGAATGTGTATATTTCTCTCTTCTGACACTTAAGTAAATAAATAAATAAATACATAATTTAAAAAAATATCTGTGAGAACAACTGGGAAAGAACAAGCCAAGCAAATGACATCAGAAAGCTCAGCTGTAATTAGTCAGGATAGTGTTATTAGTGACATGAATAATGAGCAGCATTCTTGCTTTCAGATCTTAACTTTTAAAGCTGCATCAATTGATTTTTGGCCACATGGGGGCAGCAGAGCAAGCTGTAAGCTTACACACAACATCTGACAAATTATCACGTGGGGTGTATTCCAGAGAGTACTTCATTTTCTCACTCATACAGTTCATATCAGAGCACATTCATTTGTAGTTTCAGGAAACAAAGGTCTAAATCCCAATTGGATGTTAATTTCATATCCAAGTTCCATCTTTGCTAACATTACTGCTTCAAACAGCCTCTGAAGTGATCCTGAATGGAGGTTGTTATCATTGGCAACATATTGTGCAGCTTTAGAATACAGACACATGCATTAAAAATGTGTTATTAGAGGACCTTTTAGTCTCCCTGAATAAATTTGGGAAAGAAGTGCTATTTTTTTCCTTGCTAATCGTGAAGAAATTATCATTGCATTATAAGCATAAATTACATGATCTGCTCAGGTAAAACCCCCTGGGGAGTTTCATGGATGTGGAACATCCTATATATTTCTGCTTGAACCAGTGAATGCTGGATATCTGATATATCATTCCAAGTGAATATTTGTATACATGTGTTTCCAGCTGCTACACAGGTGTGAGAACATTCACCTATAGAGGTGTGTGTGTGTGTGTAGACTTACCCACTATCCCCAGGGCCACATATGAGAGGATGACAATGATGAAGATCAAACAACATAAGACATCAGTGCAATTTCTGGAAAGACAGAGGAGTGAGTTGTAAACCACTGAAGCAAGATTCATAAAGTCTGTTTATACTTTTGGATCCATGATTGTTATTCTGCCTATTTGCCACTGTATACAGCAGACAAAGATTTTGTCAGATTGACCTGTGTAAAGTCATCATGAGGGGAACATTGTGGTGTTTAGACTACTGATTGTGAAGAGGAAACATGACAGATAATACATTGCTATACTGTAAAATAAGGAGTTCTTCATTTTTTAATTACTTCAGCCTGTGGCCCTGGTGTGGACAAGATAAAGAAAGAAAAAAGAACTGAGAGGAACAGTGTTTGGGCAGAGCAAGAGAGCTTAGAGTTCAATGAAGAAGAGAGAGAGAGGAGTTATTACTCTTCAGGAAAAGAATGAGAGAGGAATTAAAGAGAGAATAAGAGAGAATAATTGCAGATTTCCACACAGTGGGACAGTTGAAAAGATGCAATTATAGATCAACATTATATATGTGAGTTTGTGAATTTGTGTATGTGTGACCAGCTACCACACTGTGTTTGTGCTAATAATGATATCTGAAATCAACAGATTCAAAACATAGAATTAAAAGCCACTGGTTTATCATCTTGGCTGTGATACTCTATGATACTTTATATTTATGGCTACACAAGCAACAAGCAAACTTATGGTTTGAAGGGAAACTCAGTTGGCCAGGTCATGGTATTTCTAAATACCATATAAATATAAGTGCCATAGAACTGAACAGTTCTAATTGACTGGTGGGGAGTTCCAGGCATTTAACTTCTTATGGGTTCAGAAACACCTGAAGATATTGGTAATTGAAAATATGGAGCAAATGTAAGGGCTATAATTTCTACATTATTCATCTGATGTGGATGTAGACATTTAAAATCCAATCTGACAGAGTGCAGAGCCAAAAATAAATGAATAAAAAGTCAGTGACTGTGCACATGTGATTGGCAGTAGTCAACATGATATCCCGCCCCTCTCTGCTGGATATTTAACAGAAAATGCTACATGATGCTCTCAATTATTCAGAAAATTATTAAATACATTCACTGTGTTTGTATTCTGTCTTCACCTCAAAAGATCCCATTCACTTTGAAAGTCAATCATGTATCCTATTAACTTACTTCTTTAACTACCTGACATCAAGGCCATCAGTGGTGCATTTCTTCCCCTCTTAAAACCTGGCAGAAACTGATAAATGTAAGTGCCTGGAAACAGAATATACAGCACGGTGGAACTGAAAGATGGAAGCTCTTTAATCCATTTCCCCTTGACCACAGTCAGTGTGAAGAGCTCACCCTCACAAATGGAGGAAATGTCTAAATCAAATGTTCTTTTACTGTTTCATAAGTAAAATCTTAACAAGAATGGGATCACGTAATAGTAAGTTTCAAACATGTAAAAGAGAGTTTGTGAGCTAAACACTTTAAACTATTTATTGCTCTTCAACATCAGTTGAAGAACAATAAAAGGTCTGTTTCCATATTTTGATGGTTGTGGGTGGGAGTGGTTTGATACATAGACTACTGATACATAGACCCTACTGCTTTATATGCAAAGGAGGAGGTGTGGAGTTACCTTCTGTGGACTGGACCTCTGAAGGAAGGATCAAACTTATGTGGTTCTCCTGGAAAAAAACAAAATAAATAAAACCTTTACTGACTTAAGAACAAACCAAACCAAATCAACACCTGGAGAGAGAGAGAGAAACAGTTAACTGTCTGAAGTGAGTAGCACTATGACAGGTCCTCTGCTCTCCATCTTGTAGCCTGGTCTTGTAGAGAGACCCAGACTCAAAAGCAAGTTTTCAGACCTGAACTGTTTGAGTCCATATTGATCTTACTTGTTGTAAAGTTTGTTTTATTAAAGTGCTGTAGTGTACTGTAGAGTGTTGAAATAATAGTACACAGGAAACCTTGGGCAAGGTAGGATTATACCAACAAGGGAGAACTCTAGGGTTGCAAACAACAATTATTTTCATCCATCTATCCATCCATCCATTATCTATACCGGTTATCCATTAAGGGTCTATGGATAACCGGTATAGATAATAGGCTGGAGCCTATCCCAGCTGTCATTGGGCGAGAGGCGGGGTACACCCTGTACAGATCGCCAGTCCATTGCAGGGCCAACATATACAGACAAAGAACCATTCACACTCACATTCACACGTATGGGAAATTTAGAGTCACCAGTTAACCTGCATGTCTTTGGACCAGTCCAAAGACATGCAGGTTGGACCAGAGTAGAATTCAAAATCCTCCTCCTCACTTACAAATCCCTTAATGGACAGGCTCCATCTTACCTTTAAAGATCCTATAGTCCTCAATCCCACTAGGACTCCCGCGCTCCAGAATGCTGGTTTACTGCGGTTCCTAGAGTTTAAAAGTCAAATGGGAGGCAGAGCTTCAGTTATCAGGCCCTCTACTGTGGAACCTTCCAGTTTGGGTCCGGGAGGCAGACACCCTGTACCTTTGGAGTAGGCTTAAAACTTTCCTCTTTGATAAAGCTTAGTTAGGGTTGGCCCAGGCTTGAACCATCCCTTAGTTATGCTGCTACAGTACGATGCACTGAGCCTTCTCTCTCTCCTCTCCACAGTATGGATCTACATCCCATAAACATGTTATTAACTCCAATATCTCTTCCTGTAGTATTGTGCTCTTCCGCTCTCTCTCCCCTCTTCTGTCTCTTTCTGCAGGTATTTCTGCCTCTGGAGCTGTAGAGTCTGATCTGTGATGACAAGCTCCTGCTGCTCCTATAACTCCACCCAACACTCCAAGGCTAGAATTAGAAACTGCTTGTACTGCTATTAGTTGTATTGCTATAAGCAGTTAATACTTTAATTATCACTACTGTCATTACTACTGTATTACTGGCATCACCTGTACCTTATATGGAACCCGTGTTATGCTAAGGTTCCTCTCTCGCTTATTCTCTACCCCCCTCCCTCTCCCCCTCTCTCTCTCTCTCTCCTTCTAATCCAACCGTCGTGAGGCAGGATGGCCGCCCACCCTGAGTCCGGTTCTGCTCGAGGTTTCTGCCTCTTAAAAGGAAGTTTTTCCTTGCCACTGTCGCCTAGTGTTTGCTCATGGTGGGATTTGTTGGGTCTCTCTCTGTAATTACCTATTTTAAAGAGTATGGTCTAAACCTGCTCTATATGAAAAGTGCCTTGAGATGACTTTTGTTGTGATATGGCGCTATATAAATAAAATTGAATTGAATTGAATTGACTGTGGGAGGAAGCTGGAGAACCTGAACATGTAAACTCCACACAGAAAAGCCCTGGGTTTGAATCGGGGCTCAAACCCGGAACCTTCTTGCTGTGAGGTGACAGTGCTAACCACAGCACCAACAATTATTTTCATTATTAATACATTTGAGATTTTGTTTCTTTATTAACTGATTAATTGTAATGAAATATTGGATTGGTTTATTTGACCAACAGCCCCAAATAAATAAAAAAAGATAGAGAAAAGATTACATAAAAAGATACCAATAAAAAGCTGGTATTAGTGAACTTTTGGCCTTTTATCATCGGTCATCAAAATAGTTGGCAATTAATTTGCTGTCAATCAAGTAAGATATAAATCAACATTTCAGCTGTAGAAGACTGGTTAGTTTCTGGATGCCTGAGGAAGTAATGAAACTGAAATGAATACCTGAACAGTGAAAAACTGATAATATTGCAGGAGTGGTTTGAGAAATTTTGATGAAGGGATAAATTAAATTTGCCATAACATGATGCGTTAGAAAAAGGTAAAAATAATAGACTTGTTTATCATTCAGTCCATGTTCCTTATTCCTGCTGCTCTGTGGGTTGGACATTTAGGGGACATACTGCTTCACATTCTTAGAGTCATCTTTTCAGTCAAAATGATCCTATAACATAGCTCCTCAGTTAAATTGATACATGGCAATGTATTTGCCTCAACAAATAAATTCCTGTCTCTGATTGGATTGTCCAGCACTTACTGTTGTGATTCTTGTTCATATACCTGCTGAAGGTTGTGCAGCCCAAAAGTTAAATCAGTGAACCAGTAGTAAGTGAGAAAGAGGGATGAAGGGTGAAAGGGTGCAGAGGGGGGTTCAGACAGCTCATATTTTCCTTTGTCTCGGCCACTAACAAGGGACACCAAAAGACACAAGCAATTCAATTTTAAAGCAAAATTTAGAGTTAATTTAGATACTTTTGTATTACTACAACAAAAAGTGTGATCATGATCATATTTAGTAGCCCCTCTTCTGTCATTACTGACATTACCAAATCCAACTCATTATTATTCTTTATTATTCCTTCTGCCATTAATAACTACAGGAAGAACCCTGATAATCCCACCACTGATATTCTCCAACTCCTTCTGCCAGCAAATTCAATTCAGTTCATCCTGTGTATGTGACTAAATTAATTTGTGAGTCAGTCAGTCAGTGTCCCATTCAGTAGGTCACTAACTTTGTAGATAATAAAGAGAATAACCTCTTTCCCACTCTTCAGTCACATGATGACATCTGAAATCCCTGTAGAATTTTCTACAGGACACATTAATTACAACAAAACATTGTGTATGTCCTTGACTGACATGTTGAATGCATTTCCTTCATAATTTTTTAGAGATTTTTAAAGCCTTTTTCTTCAGGATTTTCTTCACTTTTATAGGAATAGCTGATAGTGTAGAAGCAGACAGAGAATGAAAAAAGAGGGAGGGACGTGCAACAAAGGTCCTTAGTCTCAATCAAATTTATGGCGCTCCCAAGTTCCATCCATCCATCCATTATTTATACCGGGTTGTGGGGTGCTGGAGCCTCTTAGCTGGCATTGGGTGAGAGGTAGGATATGTGCTGGACAGATCACCAGGGCCAACACATATAGACAAACAACCATTCACACTAATATTCACACCTATGGGCAATTTAGAGTCACCAATTAACCTGCATGTCTTTGGACTGTGGGAGGAAGCTGGAGTACCTGGAGAGAACCCACACAGGCACAGGGAGAACATGTAAACTCTACACAAACCTCCAGGTGAACCTGGAACTTTCTTGCTGTGAGGTGACGGTCTAATTATGAAGTGTTATTTCATCCTTTTTATGTTCATAAAATAGTTTCATCTTATTTCATCATAGACATTTTTAGATTTCAAAATGCCCTTTTTCAAAATGCTGGTTTTATTTCATTATGGCATTTCTTATTTCATATTTTATTTCATCAAGCCACTTGTCATCAGTGGTGAAGCCCCTGCCCTGCTACCTTTTAGCCAATCAGAACAACAACTGCTACCAGAATTAGCCAGTTAGCACAATGGCTAACGTCTGTTAGCCAGATCAGCAACAATTAAATCATTCACAGCACACACAGAAACTAACAGGCCAGCCATGTTGTGGGAGGGGATTTGGAGTTGGAGACAGCAGTGTCAGAGAGGAGAATGTTGTCTAAGATAAGAACAGTATTAGACAACCCTTCACTCTCTATCCATGATGTGCTGGTCAGCCACAGAGGCGCATTTTGCAATAGACTCAGCCCACTATGTTGCACCACAGAGCACCACAGAAAATCATTCCTGCCAGTGGCCATCAACCCTATTCAACTCCTCCCTCTGAGGATCAATCTGTCAGTTGATTGAACCCTGGACACCTTCTCCACCTATGTGCAATAATCTGCTAAGTATCCCATACATAACCAATCTGTAATTCAATGTAATTGGCATGTTAATATTAACAATGTACTGATGGGGTATAGGCTGTACTGATGGGGTATAAGCTAACTAGCACTGTCACCTCACAGCAAGAAGGTTCTGGGTTCGAGCCCCGGGGCTTTTCTGTGTGGAGTTTGCATGTTCTGCCTGTGCCTGTGTGGGTTCTCTCCGGTTCTCTGGCTTTCTCCCACAGTCCACGGACATGCAGGTTAATTGGTGACTCTAAATTGCCGGTAGGTGTGAAAGGTTGGTTGTCTACATGTGTTGGCCTTGTGATGGACTGGTGATCTGTCCAGGGTGTACTCCACTTCTTGCCCAATGTCAGCTGGGATAGGCTCCAGAATGAATAAATGAATTAGTATTATTTGTTTTCTTAGTGTAATTACAACAGCAGCCTACAGTTATGTACAGACAACTATAACTGTAGCACTGAAGTGCTTATGGATGGTTTTTTGTGACTTCCTGAGGATATCAAGAAGGGTAAGTCTTTTTGGCACATTACTTAAACATCACATCTGTGTGATGTTTGGATTGGAACATACTACTAAATAAATAAATAAACTTAACTTAATCTTAAACTTAAATGAATCTTGTATACTGTATAATGCAACATAATTGGTGACACATCTTTTATGGATGTACAAATGTGCCTAATGCATATGTAGTCTAATGTAATTTATGTGACTTTTTGCTTTGAGAGTTTATTTGGACAGCTGAGGTTTACAGCTGAACATGCAAATGAGAGTGTAATTTATTCTCTCTCTTCTCTCTTTCACTCTTTGAATATGTTTCTTTTTACTCCCTCCTTCACAGAGACGCTGAGTGTTGTTGAAGATGAAGATATGGAAATGAGATGTTGCTTGTCAAGATTTAAACATCAGCTGCATCATACTTCATATTCACAACACACCCACCCACACACACATAATGACAACACAGGCACATACACACATAATGAAAGAGACGTGCACACACCACACTTTCTCTCCAGTTTACATCTCAGGGCTAACAGGAAATATTTAGAAGGAGGACACTGTTTCATCCTTCTGCTTCCTGTCAGCCATCAAAGTCACGGCTTGTTATGTAATGTCCAATCAGAGCCCATGTTGTCTTCCTCAGCAAAACTGACTTCCTGTTTGGCAAAGCAGTGGTAGACTAGCTGAAAGTGTGCTTTATTACTCCTGCATCTAACTTCATTTTCTTCTTCATCTTGTTTTTCTAAGAGATTTACAGTGGTGAAATATAACACTTTTTCCTCCTGTTCTGTTCTCACTGTATACACATATCATGAGTTCTTACAGTGCTATTATTAAAATACCAGTATTCACCATGGTCATATTTATGTTCTGTTTTCTTTTTTAAATCCTTAAAAAAGTGTGATCATGCTTTAGCTGCTACGAGTGGATAGTGTTTTACAAGATCACATACTGTCTTAAACTTAAATGAAACACATAGTGAAGATTTTACAGAGAACATTTTGAGACTTGCCTGATTTATTATAGTAATTACAATGTTTCTTCATTATGTTGAAAAATAATCTGGGCAGCATTACATTTCCTTCAAAATGTATTTGCTGTAGCAACAAAATAGTATATAAACATAATTTCAAAGAGACCAGGTTTCCATTATGGCTCCATTTTGTATTTTGTCCATTTCTTTGGTAAGGGTACTGCAGGAAAAAAAAAAGAACTAACTACAGGAAACTCATCTTAGGCTTAGTTTAATATATTCATCCTCATTTATTTGAATATACAAATTACACAGAGGTTGCTGTTAATTTCACTTGGCTGCTGCTTGTAAATGGAACACACACACACACACACACACACACACACACACACATAGCAGTGATATGTGATGATTTAGAGTCAGGTCTCCTCTGCTCTGAACTAGGTCAGTCCCACATCAATAGGGAATCCTCTCTTTTCTGTTTCTCTTTTGCTCACTTATTTTTTCTATTTCTCTCTGTATAGGCATATAGGCAGTAGAACAATCTTTGATGAAACAAAGCACAGAAAAGGGCAAACTGGCAATTTCATCACTGCAGTCTTCCAACATGGGTTTGGTGTATGCAGACGGTTTTGATTTCACCCTCGCTCACAACACCTTTACAGGGATCAGTGCAGAATCAGACTCAAGTTAGGGGAGTTTGATTGGTTCTGTGAGGCCTGGAAATATTCTTTAACATTGTACTGTACCTCCAGCTCTGTAACTTGTCATACATTGAGATGAATAAGATGCCTCTCCAAATTGGCTTCAAGGATGAGGTGTGTCAGCATCCTGTCAGTCAGAGGAATGATTGTGTTATGCCCTCTGATATTTGTTGTTCATCTGATGTTCACAGTTCTGCTTTAACAGACTGACAGGCTGCCTACGATCTGTCAGTGTAGTTAAAATCACCGGTCAATTTCACCACTGCAAAACTAAATACCTCTAGGACCTCTGAGTGTTTTGTGATTATTGTGACAAATAACATCTAAATGTTCACTGTTTTTTTCTCCAAAACTTGCAATAAAATTGCAACCATTTTCTAAAATTATTGTGCCTGCACACAAACAACAAGCAAGTTTGTTTGTGAAGGCTTGATTTTTATTTGACATTGCCTCATAAGAGTGCTCTGAACTGTCATTATTTTTTTATGTGGAAATCTGAAATAATAATAATTATTTTCCAAATATTGTAGGGACTGCAGTGACTGCATCATTTTACTTCACTGGTGTATTTGGGTGCCAAATAATAGGTCAAGCAAAGTGCTGTGCTGATTAGTCAAATATGCGCAAGTGCACTTTACATCCTTGTAGAATACAATACTTTGTAACGTGAAATCATCATTCTCGAGACAGAGGATAAAATGACTCTCTGGTCTCATGAAATAATAAACCTGTGCAGTGTTTTGGTGCCTAATATGTCCTCATTCTTATGGGAGATTTAAAATGTCTAAATAAAAACTAATCAATCAAAGGAATAAAGTAAAAAACAATACACACTGTCATTTCCTGTTTTATCATATTTTAACATTTGTTAAATCACAATTATTTAGCTTTTTGTCTTTGATAAGAGAATTCAATTTTTCCCACTGTGACATAAATTTTCCATGGCACGTTAAAATCAAATCACAGCACAGGACAAAATGATGAGGTGTACCGCGTCTCAGCGCCATCCAGCAGAGGACAGCATAGACCTGCTAAAAATAATGCAAAGCACTGTCATTACTTTCATAAAGAGGTGCAAGAAAACTTTTTATTAAACTTGAACACATTGTTGATGCCATCATGAAAAACAATCAACTGTCCAATCACAGATTGGGGGAGGATGTTACTGTCGCTGACATGAGCTGATGACAGCCAGCCTTTCACATTTCAAATATTCCATTTGTACAGTACTCTTAGATCTGTTCCTCAAACTGGTTTTCCAGCAAAGACTTTGCTGTTGCTTTTTTTGCTCTTTTTTTTTTTTTTTTTTTTTAGTGCTGTGCTGTTTGTTGTATGAATGCCTGGGGATAGACACAGACATACAGAGAGAAATAAGTGAGTATTGTTTGAATGAAAGAAGAGGTTTGAGATACTCCTATCAGACACACACACACATACACACACACATTTTGCTGAGTGAGTACTAGTTTACAAGGGAAGCACAAGAGACAGAAGCTAAAATGAAGACAGCCCCTGATGTTGCCTGTCAGACAGTCCTTCCGAGAATCAGTGAGGGCTTAAGTGTGTGTGTGTAGGACTTGTCTAAGAAGAGAAACAATTGATAAAATGGCAGAAAGAACAGAGAGGTGGGAAGGGGGGGAAATGAGATGGAAATATATTCATATTATTCAGCAGTAAAAAAGAGGAAATTTGAAGGAGCAATGGAGTAAAAGGGTGAGAGAGGAGGATATATATTTATCTATATATATCTCTATATATATATATTTTATATAACCTGAATTATACCACATGACATATTTGCAAAAATTTGACCTGTTGGTGCTTGGCAAACACAATCAAAAACAAAAGAAGATGTGAAAATTGAAACATTACTGAAAGAACTAAAGAATCTGACAATAACATTTTGAATAAGCAGATAGATCAGACAGAAACAAGCACATCTCCATACCTAGTCTTAGGTGAACCATGCTTGACACAGCAGCAAATACCACAGAAGTTTGTTCAGGAACACACTCCTCTCTCTCTCCTCTCTGAGAGGCCATCTGGTGAACATAATGGAACATTTATTGACAGAAGAGCTATATTTCCCTAAGCAGTTAGTATAGACCAAAAACAGAGCTAAAAGAGAGAGGATGCACATGAATGATTACAAAAACCAAACACTGTCAACGTATGTGAGTATTTTATCACTTTTACACTTGAAACTGTACTGTCTAATGACAAAGACATTTTATCATAATAAGTTAGAATTTTCAGTCTTAAAGTCACAAGTATTCATTGAACTGTACTATTTATAGACCACCTACAACTGAGCTCCCAGTGAATTTACTTTGCTTTGCGCCTAAATATGAAATACATATAGAACTGATGTTTTTTCCTTGTACTGAAACATGATTTATACTTAAAAGATGGATTATACAGTGTAAGATATAGAGAAACTATTAGGTATTCAATATTTGTATTCAATTTGTGGTTAATCCAACCTTTGCCACTACTGCTCTGCCCTACTCTCTGCTATTACACTTGTACATTAGGAAGATTAAAATTAAAAGAGGCGTTGATATGGATGGCTTCAGTACACCTTTGTCTCCTTCCATTTCAGTCATCCTTCACTTCTTATTCCCTTCTCTCACTCCTGTTTTCTGGAGCGTCCCCTGAACTTGTCCATGAGGTTGAAAGCTCCCAGGTACTGGCCCAGCAGAATACCCTGCTTCATGGGGAGGATGCTGTGAAGAGAAACACAACAAAGAAATCAGCTGCTAATTAAGACTTTTTGACTGGTCCTTGTGCTTTCAAAATTTCAGGCTTGCTAGTTGGGGGTTGGGTTTAGATTTAAAAACAAGTTTAGATGCAGTAAGAGAAGATTCAGCCTTGTTTAGTGTTGGGTTTGAGTTTTAAATACATTAACTGCAGTATGATAAGATCAGGCCTGCACCTTATCTCCAAGGTGGAGACTACTTTATCTCTGTGTATTCTGGTGAACCAACATAACATAAGTGCTAATTATTCACAACAATAAAATTACACAAGTATTATTCAGAAAACACCCAAATGTACCTTGTTCTGTCACCAGTGTTTCAACAAATATACTTAAATTACCTATTTAATGAACAAATCAACCATCACATCAACCATCACATGTGCCCAAATTCAAAATCAGCCAATTACAGACAAAACCGAGATAATTATTTTTGGTGCAGAAGATTATTATCTGTAATATCTTTGTATCTGTTCAAAATTCCCAGTAAGTGACAGAAGAGAGAGAGAGGCCGGAGAGCACAATACTACGGGAAAGGGAATACTGAGTTAGTAACATGTAACATGGGATATGAATCCATATTGAGTGGAGAGAGAGGGAGAGAGGGAGGGAGAGAGAAGAGAGAGAGAGAGAGAGGGCTCAGTGCATCATGGGAGTCTCCGGCGGTCTATGCCTATAGCAGCATAACTAAAGGGATGGTTCAAGCCTGAGCCAACCCTAACTATAAGCTTTATCAAAGAGGAAGTTTTAAGCCTGCTCTTAAAGGTACAGAGGTGTCTGCCTCCCTGGACGAAACTGGAGAAGGTTCCACAGTAGAGGAGCCTGATAACTGAAGGCTCTGCCTCCCATTCTACTCTTGGAAGCTCTGGGAACCACCAGTAAGCCAGCATTCTGGGAGCACAGGTGCTGTGGTGGGACTGTAAGGAGACTATGAGATCTTTAAGGTAGATGGAGCCTGACCATTAAGGCTGTATGTGAGGAGGAGGATTTGAATTCTACTCTGGATTTGACTAGAGCCAATGAGAGAGGCTAACACAGGAGAAATAGTCTCTTTCCTAGTTCCTGTCAATGTGTCGTGCTGCAACATTTTGAATCAGCTGCAGAGACTTTAGAACTTGTTGGGAGCCTGATAATAGTTACAGTAGTCCAGCCTAGAAGTAACAAATGCATGGACTAGTTTTCTGCATCTTTTTTTGAGACAGAAAATGTCTAATTTTAGTGATATTACGCCCAGGTGAAAAAGGCAGTCCTAAGTTTGTTTTATGTGTGTGAGTTAAGGACATCCTGATCAAAGATGACTCCCAGATTCTTTACAGTGGAGCTGGGAGCCAGGGCAATCACCCGTGAGTGGAGCTACATCATTAGAAAGTTTGTTTCTGATGTGGTGGGACCAATTATAATGATTTCAGTTTATCTGAGTTTAGTAGTAAGAAGTTGCTTGTCATCAGATTTTAATGTCCCTAAGACAAGCCTGGGGTTTGGCTAGATGATTGGTTTCATCAGGTTCCATTGACAGATAAAGCTGTGTATCATCTGCATAACAATGGGGGTATGGAGTGTTTTCTGATAATATTGCCCAGAGAGCATATACAGAGTGAAGAGGATTGGTCAAGCACTGACCTTGGCGGAACTCCATGTCTAACTTTTGTGTACATGGAGGAGTAGTTGATGTACATGTGTACAAACTGAAGCCTATCAGATAGATAGGACTTAAACCAGTTTAGTGCAGTTCCTTTAATACCAATAAAGTGCTCCAGTCTCTGTAAAAGGATGTGATGGTCAATGGTATCAAAAGCAGCACTGTGAGATCTAACAAGACAAGTACAGAAACAAGTCCATTTGTCTGATGCTATCAGGAGGTCGTTTGTAACTTTTCAGTGCTGTCTCTGACTTTTTGTGATACAACCAAATCCTGACTGAAAATCCTCAAATAAACTCTTATCCTGTAGAAAAGTCGCAACTGTTTTGCAACTGCTTTTCTCCAGGATCTTAGAAAAGAAAAGGGAGGTTTGAATACTGGTCTGTAATTGGTTAATACATCTGGATCTAGGTGGGCTTTTTAGAGGTTTGATTACAGCCATTTTATCGACTATGACACATAACCTGTTAACCTGGAAAGGCATGGATTGGACAATAGCCAACATCACAGTCAGATGACCACACCTAGCTGTGATGTCACCTGCACATTTGTGTGTTGTGTGTTGTGTGAGTTGTGGACAGAACACACTGGATGGCCTTACACAAAATAATTTTTAGCCCCAGTCTTAGTTATTCTAAGATTTTAGTAAAATGGGATGTCTAGATAACTATGCCTCACTATGTAATATTATATGAAACCATATGAAAATATCAACAACGGAAGAAATAAGCTGTTGTACAGTTTCAAATAAAGAATAGAAGGCAACAAATATTGTGGTAATATTACCATCATGTATGAACAGTAAGAGCATTACATACCTAGATACACAGAGAGGTTTAGGGATCAATCTTTCACTTCCAGATTGGACAGATTGCTAATATTTTTTACTGTTCCTTTAAAGTAGCCATGCGCATTACAGGTGTGGTGACAAAACACAACATCTGTCAAAGTGATGTTGTGTAATGTGTCAATCACAAAAGGCCTGTGGAGCCTGCAGTAATTGATGAGTGTGTGTGGCAGCAGTTCGGTAACTGGCTCAGCATGGTCTTCTTTGTGATTGTTGCATTTCTGCATAGTGGTCAGCTGCTGTGCAGCTGCTGCTTCTTCATGATCTCAAAACCTCATGATCCTCTTCTGAAACTGGCACTGTTTCCCATTCGTTACGAACTGTGTGTGGTTGCAGACATTTGAGAAACTATCGAGACCAACTCAGTAGCGCTGCTGTATGTAGCAGAAAAATGTAGCTTTCTTTCACTGAAACCAGGAGTTCACATCCAGTGCATCTTTCACAGCCCAAAAATGTACTGTAGTCTCACTGTTTAGGCAGTCTTTGTACATTCATAAAAATTGGAAATATTTCTTGACTAAATCAAATTAATCAGCTAGCTTCTATTAACTTTTTAGAATTCTCCTGTTAATGCTCATCCAGCTAATTTGGTTCTTCAAAAGCAGGTATAGATTAGATGGTAACACTTTGTATTTTAGAATAGGAAACATATTCTGACTTACAGATACTTAATTTAGACTTAGTTGGACTCTATTAACACTTAACTCAGAATAGACCATATTTATCAAGTGTTAATAAGGGAGAATTACTGTTCTTGTGTTACTGCTACCTTATACGGTCCATACTGAGCAAAGCATATTAAGATCATAATTCATGTACAACGACTGCCTTACTTATTATCAATAAGCAGTAATTAGTTATTGGAAAACTCTTAGTTAATGGACTAGTAACTGTAGAATATGATCATGCAGAGTAAAGGATTAATAAAATTGCCAATAATGACCAATAAAAGAGCTAACGGTGATTAAATGTAGCCTAAAATCAAGTGTTACAGATTTGATTTGTTAATCTTGGATTGAATTGTCTGAATAATGGTGTTGTCTTATTTTAAGTAAAGCCACATAGCTAAGGTATTCAGGAGAGCTTGTGTGGGACAGACCAAACATTTACCTTAAACACAAGACTAAATATGAAACAAAACACTGCCAGAAAAGCAGATTATAAGTACTGTGGTTACAGGTATGAAACTTGTAAAAAGTGTACTTAAGCACTTAAAAGCAAATTTCATACATGTTCATGTTCAGTAAACAAATCTCTATCAAATTGTTGTAACTAAATGCCATGTTTTTCTGGTTTCATTCTTCTGGTGAACAGAAACATTTAATTCTTGCTCTTAATATCTTAAACTTTCTATTCAGCTCTTTAATGTAAAAATAAAATTATTTAGCTGTGAAGAGATCTTGATGATTTCTCTTTAATAAGCTATATGTTCATTCATCTATTCAGTATCATTGCATGCTTATAATCCACAGGTTCTGATCTAAAATCACAATTAAATTAGCAGTATATAATGATATTTTTGTGAATTATAGTATCCAAAGATTGATCAGAGTGGGAATTAGTTCATTGTGGGCCTCTGAAACAAGTTAGTTTGATCCTAACCTTAAATGAACAGGCCTTTTTGCTCTATCTTTTGAACTTAATGGATTGCTACTCTAACAACAGCTGTAACTGGTACTCACTGTTTCATTGGCTGTTTGAAACTACGTCCTATAGTAACACTAAAAATTTACACCCACATAGAGATGATGAGAATGTATAATTTATTTGGTCTTTGTGAGAAAAAGAGCAGGAACACTGATATGAAAATATGGTAAATCATAAACACACTAGGTCCTTCTGCAGAGAGCAGTCCTGAAACTGCGTCAGGTTGTGGCTGAGTGTGTTTTAAAAGGACAGATTTGTTTTGCTCATCATGTTGTTTTGTCCTTTTAGATTTAGCTTTAAAAAAAAACACAGAATAACTTTGACAATCAAAGGACAACCAGTAAGTACTCCTTGATTCAAACTAATGTTTTGTAGCAATAACAATGTAGAAATATTATTATGATAATAATTAATCACTGAATTAATTATGACCAAACAAGGCTTTACACTGACTAATAATGTGAGGGACTGTGATTTTGTGGATAAGGATAAGATAAAGTTTATAAGGTTGTCTTATGGGAAATATGACATAACTCACTTCAGTCATAATGTTGAAAAAGGTCTCAACTCAACATTTGAAATGGGAAGAATTTAATGATCAAATTTTCCAAATTACAATTCCAAGTTCACTTTCAAACACAATTGCTACATTATGACATTCCTTTACTGATTTCCAGTATTTTCTTTTGAGTTCTTTAAAGGTTTACATGATTAAAGGCAACAGGTGTGTACTGTTAATTACAATGTATTAGGTAAATCACAGAATTTATACTGAAGATGAGAAATTAATGAATTACATATGATGGCATTCAGTTACAAATTACATATGACACATGATTTATAATAGATATGTACCCAGCTACATGTATTATAATCTTCATATTTCTCTAATATGACAGACAGTATGAGTGAGAGTGTTACATGGTAGTAAATGTGCTTTAAAAGTGTGATGATAGGACCATTAAAATCTAAGTGGAAATTAATATGCTGTACAAAATACAGAGGAAAAAAACAAAACAATGATTACTTTGGGTATTCCAGAATTTTGAAATGTTGAAAGACCTTCTTCACACACATTAATGAAGATATACTATAATATTCAAGCTCTGAATGACTTTCTAACACAGTGATACCTAGATCAAGATCATGGCCACATACAGGCGTGTGCAAATGTTTAAGTACAATTGTTTGTGTTGCAAAAACTAGACTGAAAAGAAGAAAAGAAAAGAGACACTACAAGAAGAAAAGTTAAAGTGGTCTCCATTCATACATTAACTAGCTGTAACAGGCTAGCGAAGTCTAGCTATTACAGCTAATGTTTCTAACAGTCAGTAATATTGTTGCTGTTTGCAAACACAGTAAGAACATTAAGAACAATCAGCTTTCATTCATGGGATTAAAACAGAGTGGTCTGAATGAACAAGCTTCATAAAGTGAGGTATCACATATCTAAAAACCCTTTACAAAGGGTTCACTATACCTGATATGAGTGCCTGGCCCTGGTGCTTGATTTTAACAACAAAACTTGAAAAGTTTTGCATTACATTTTTTTTAGCCATAAAACACAAAATAATAGAAACTACAGTTGTCAGCATTGGTAAACTGTCACTGTTATGTTACCATAGTCACAAACAAAGGAGAAGGATTTGCCCATGAGAGAGGAATTTATATGGTTGCTTCTCTTTAAAGCTGAAGTGCTTATTCAGTTCCATGGTACTAAGCCACACTTGGCAAAGTGGCTCCTAAAATGGCAGAAAGAACAGAGAGGAGGTGGGAAGGGAAATGAGATGGAAATATATTCATATTATTCAGCAGTAAAAAGGAAATTTGAAGGAACAATGGAGTAAAGGGTGAGAGGAGGATATATGTTATCTATATATATCTCTATATATATATATTTTATATAACCTGAATTATACCACATGACATATTTGCAAAAATTTGACCTGTTGGTGCTTAGCAAACCTGATCAAAACGAAGAAGATGCTTGAAAGAATTGAAACATTACTGAAGAACTAAAGAATCTGACAATAACATTTTGAATAAGCAGATAGATCAGACAGAAACAAGCACATCTCCATACCTAGTCTTAGGTGAACCATGCCTGACACAGCAGCAAACACTACAGAAGTTTGTCTGTGAACACACTCCTCTCTCTCCTCTCTGAGAGGCCATCTGGTGAACATAATGGAACATTTATTGGCAGAAGAGCTATATTTCCACTTCACACTTGGCAAAGTGGCTCCTATCAAATAATGTTTCTGTCTATTATTCTGTTTTGAAGCAATAGCAGTTGTGGCTACAGTATGAGTTTCTGTGGTTTGGCATTTGCTATGGAGGAACACAGCACAAAGCACAGACATGTCATTATAACACACAGAGAGGACACATTTACACTAAATAAGGGAGTTTCAGAACAACTCAAATCATAATTGAGGTAAGCGTTTGACGTGGCTGTTCATGGATGTCCCTGATGATACATCTTTGTATCATCAGGATTGGTCTTCAGCAGTCAGAAACACTGGCTGGCTGAAGTTATGAGCACTTGCAAAAATGTATGACACTAACACGGAAACTTAAAAATGTCCATAACCCATCAGGAGGGGTCCATCTATCACCTGTCAATCTTTGAACACACATATTTTAGTGTTATTAATAAGATAAAATCTTAATTCCACTCATGATAATGTAGTTTAAAAACAAGCACATTGAGGATATTTATACTTAAAAGATGGATTATACAGTGTAAGATATAGAGAAACTATTAGGTACCAGTACCTGGCCCAACTATTAGGTGATACATCTTTGTATCATCAGGATTGGTCTTCAGCAGTCAGAAACACTGGCTGGCTGAAGTTATGAGCACTTGCAAAAATGTATGACACCAACACGGAAACTTAAAAATGTCCATAACCCATCAGGAGGGGTCCATCTATCACCTGTCAATCTTTGAACACACATATTTTAGTGTTATTAATAAGATAAAATCTTAATTCCACTCATGATAATGTATTTTAAAAACAAGCACATTGAGGATATTTATACTTAAAAGATGGATTATACAGTGTAAGATATAGAGAAACTATTAGGTATTCAATATTTGTATTCAATTTGTGGTTAATCCAATAGCACATACTACTGCTCTGCCCTACTCTCTGCTATTACACTTGTACATTAGGAAGATTAAAAATTAAAGAGGCGTTGATATGGATGGCTTCAGTACACCTTTGTCTCCTTCCATTTCAGTCATCCTTCACTTCTTCTTATTCCCTTCTCTCACTCCTGTTTTCTGGGCGTCCCCTGAACTTGTCCATGAGGTTAAGCTCCCAGGTACTGGCCAACAGAATACCCTGCTTCATGGGGAGGATGCTGTGAAGAGAAACACAACAAAGAAATCAGCTGCTAATTAAGACTTTTTGACTGGTCCTTGTGCTTTCAAAATTTCAGGCCCCTTTGTTGAGGTTGGGTTTAGATTTAAAAACAAGTTTAGATGCAGTAAGAAGATTCCAGCCTTGTTTAGTATTTGGGTTTGAGTTTAAATACATTAACTGCAGTATGATAAGATCAGGCCTGCACCTTATCTTGAGTGGAGACTACTTTATCTCTGTGTATTCTGGTGAACCAACATAACATAAGTGCTAATTATTCACAACAATAAAATTACACAAGTATTATTCCAGAAAACACCCGTGTACCTTGTTCTGTCACCAGTGTTCAACAAATATACTTAAATTACCTATTTAATGAACAAATCAACATCCATCCCAACCATCACATGTGCCCAAATTCCAAAATCAGCCAATTACAGACAAAACCGAGATAATTATTTTGGTGCAGAATTATTATCTGTAATATCTGTATCTGTTCAAAATTCCAGTAAGTTACAGAAGAGGAGAGAGAGACGGAAGAGCACAATACTACGGGAAAGGGGAGATACTGAGTTAGTAACATGTAACATGGGATATGAATCCATATTGAGTGGAGAGAGAGGGAGAGAGGGGGGGAGAGAGAGGGGGAGAGAGAAAGAGAGAGAGAGAGAGAGAGAGGAGCTCAGTGCATCATGGGAGATCTCCCGGCAGTCTATGCCTATAGCAGCATAACTAAGGGATGGTTCAAGCCTGAGCCAACCCTAACTATAAGCTTTATCAAAGAGGAAAGTTTTAAGCCTGCTCTTAAAGGTACAGAGGGTGTCTGCCTCCTGGACCGAAACTGGGAGAAGGTTCCACAGTAGAGGAGCCTGATAACTGAAGGCTCTGCCTCCCATTCTACTCTTGGAAACTCTGGGAACCACCAGTAAACCAGCATTCTGGGAGCACAGAGTGCTGGTGGGACTGTAGGGGACTATGAGATCTTTAAGGTAAGATGGAGCCTGACCATTAAGGGCTTTGTATGTGAGGAGGAGGATTTTGAATTCTACTCTGGATTTGACTGGGAGCCAATGTAGAGAGGCTAACACAGGAGAAATATGGTCTCTTTTCCTAGTTCCTGTCAGTAATCGTGCTGCAGCATTTTGAATCAGCTGCAGAGACTTTAGAGACTTGTTGGGGCAGCCTGATAATAATGAATTACAGTAGTCCAGCCTAGAAGTAACAAATGCATGGACTAGTTTTTCTGCATCTTTTTGAGACAGAAAATGTCTAATTTTGGTGATATTACGCAGGTGAAAAAAGGCAGTCCTAGAAGTTTGTTTTATGTGTGAGTTAAAGGACATATCCTGATCAAAGATGACTCCCAGATTCTTTACAGTGGAGCTGGGAGCCAGGGCAATGCCGGCTAGTGGAGCTACATCATTAGAAAGTTTGTTTCTGATGTGTTCAGGACCAATTATAATGATTTCAGTTTTATCTGAGTTTAGTAGTAAGAAGTTGCTTGTCATCCAGATTTTAATGTCCCTAAGACAAGCCTGGAGTTTGGCTAGATGATTGGTTTCATCAGGTTCCATTGACAGATAAAGCTGTGTATCATCTGCATAACAATGGAAATTTATGGAGTGTTTTCTGATAATATTGCCCAAGGGAAGCATATACAGAGTGAAGAGGATTGGTCCAAGCACTGACCCTTGTGGAACTCCATGTCTAACTTTTGTGTACATGGAGGAGTAGTTGTTAACATGTACAAACTGAAGCCTATCAGATAGATAGGACTTAAACCAGTTTAGTGCAGTTCCTTTAATACCAATAAAGTGCTCCAGTCTCTGTAAAAGGATGTGATGGTCAATCGTATCAAAAGCAGCACTGAGATCTAACAAGACAAGTACAGAAACAAGTCCGTTGTCTGATGCTATCAGGAGGTCGTTTGTAACTTTTACGAGTGCTGTCTCTGTGCTGTGATACAACCTAAATCCTGACTGAAAATCCTCAAATAAACTCTTATCCTGTAGAAAGTCGCACAACTGTTTTGCAACTGCTTTCTCCAGGATCTTAGAAAGAAAGGGGAGGTTAGATACTGGTCTGTAATTGGTTAATACATCTGGATCTAGAGTGGGCTTTTTTAGAAGAGGTTTGATTACAGCCATTTTATACGACTGCGGCACATAACCTGTTAACCTGGAAAGGCATGGATTGGACAATAGCCAACATCACAGTCAGATGACCACACCTAGCTGTGATGTCACACTGCACATTTGTGTGTTGTGTGTTGTGTAGGTTGTGGACAGAACACACACTGGATGGCAGCACACAAATAATTTTTGGCCCGGATGTAGTTATTCTAAAGATTTTAGTAAAATGGGATGTCTGAATTAACTATGCCTCACTATGTAATATTATATAGGAAACCATATGAGAAAATATCAACAACAGGAAAGAAACCATGACTGTTGTACAGTTTTTAGATAAAAGAATAGAAAGGCAATAGTATTGTGGTAATATTACCATCATGTATGAACAGTAAGAGCATTACATACCTAGATACACAGAGAGGAGTTTAGGGGATCAATCTTTCACTTCCAGATTGGACAGATTGCACAATATTTTTTTACTGTTCCCTTTAAAAGTAGCCATGCGTGCAGGTGTGGTGACAAAACACAACATCTGTCAAAGTGATGTTGTGTAATGTGTCAATCACAAAAGGCCTGTGGAGCCTGCAGTGGTGTGTGGGTGTGTGTGTGGCAGCAGTTCGGTAACTGGCTCAGCATGGTCTTCTTTGTGATTGTTGCATTTCTGCATAGTGGTCAGCTGCTGCTGCAGCTGCTGCTTCTTTCATGATCCTCTTAAAACCTCATGATCCTCTTCTGAAACTGGCACTGTTTCCCATTCGTGCAGACTGTGTGTGGTTGCAGACATTTGAGGAAACTATCAGAGACCAACTCAGTAGCTGCTGTATGTAGCAGAAAAATGTAGCTTTCTTTCACTGAAACCAGGAGTTCACATCCAGTGCATCTTTCACAGCCCAAAATGTACTGTAGTCTCACTGTTTAGGCAGTCTTTGTACATTCATAAAAATTGGAAATATTTCTTGACTAAATCAAATTAATCAGCTAGCTTCTATTAACTTTTTAGAATTCTCCTGTTAATGCTCATCCAGCTAATTTGGTTCTTCAAAAGCAGGTATAGATTAGATGGTAACACTTTGTATTTTAGAATAGGAAACATATTCTGACTTACAGATACTTAATTTAGACTTATTTGGACTCTATTAACACTTAACACAGAATAGACCATATTTATCAAGTGTTAATAAGGGAGAATTACTGTTCTTGTGTTACTGCTACCTTATACGGTCCATACTGAGCAAAGCATATTAAGATCATAATTCATGTACAACGACTGCCTTACTTATTATCAATAAGCAGTAATTAGGAGGTTATTGCGGGAAAACTCTTAGTTAATGGACTAGTAACTGTAGAATATGATCATGCAGAGTAAGGGATTAATAAGTACTTAATAATGACCAATAAAGAGCTAACGGTGATTAAATGTAGCCTAAAATCAAGTGTTACAGATTTGATTTGTTAATCTTGGTTGAATTTGTCCTGAATAATGGTGTTGTCTTATTTTTAAGTAAAGCCACATAGCTAAGGTATTCAGGAGAGCTTGTGTGGGACAGACCAAACATTTTACCTTAAACACAGACTAAATATGAAACAAAACACTGCCAGAAAAGCAGATTATAAGTACTGTGGTTACAGGGTATGAAACTTGTAAAAAGTGTACTTAAGCACTTAAAGCAAATTTCATACATGTTCATGTTCAGTGACAAATCTCTATCAAATTGTTGTAACTAAATGCCATGTTTTCTGGTTTCATTCTTCTGGTGACAGAAACATTTAATTCTTGCTCTTAATATCTTAAACTTTCTATTCAGCTCTTTAATGTAAAAATAAAATTATTTGGCTATGAAGAGATCTTGATGATTTCTCTTTAATAAGCTATATGTTCATTCATCTATTCAGTATCATTGCATGCTTATAATCCACAGGTTCTGATCTAAAATCACAATTAAATTAGCAGTATATAATGATATTTTGTAGATTATAGTATCAAGGTCAGTCAAGTCGGAAATTAGTTCATTGTGTGGGCCTCACAAAACAGGATTGGTTCTGATCCTAACTGTAAATGAACCAGGCCTTTTGCTCTGTCTTTTGAACTTAATGGATTGCTACTCTAACAACAGCTGTAACTGGTACTCACTGTTTCATTGGCTGTTTGAAGGCTACGTCCCTATAGTAACACTAAAATTTTACACCCACATAAGAGATGATGAGAATGTATAATTTATTTGGTCTTTGTGAGAAAGAGCAGGACACTGATATGAAAATGTGGTAAATCATACGCCTGCTAGGTCCTTCTGCAGAGGCAGTCCTGAAGCTGCGTCAGGTTGTGGCTGAGTGTGTTTTAAAAAGGACAGATTTGTTTTGCTCATCATGTTGTTTTGTCCTTTTAGATTTGTAGCTTTAAAAAAAAAAAAAAACACAGAATAACTTTGACAATCAAAGGACAACCAGTAAGTACTCCTTGATTCAAACTAATGTTTGTAGCAATAACAATGTAAGTATTATTATGATAATAATTAATCACTGAATTTAATTATGACCAAACAAGGCTTTACACTGACTAATAATGTGAGGGGACTGTGATTTTGTAGGATAAGAGGATAAGATAAAGTTTATAAGGTTGTCTTATGGGAAATATGACATAACTCACTTCAGTCATAATGTTGAAAAAGAGTCTCAACTCAACATTTGAAATGGGAAAATTTAATGATCAGAATTTTCCAAATTACAATTCCAGGAAGTTCACTTTCAAACACAATTGCTACATTACTGACATTCCTTTTACTGATTTCCAGTATTTTCTTTTTGAGTTCTTTAAAGGTTTACATGATTAAGGCAACAGGTGTGTACTGTTAATTACAATGTATTAGGTAAATCACAGAATTTATACTGAAGATGAGAAATTAATACAAATTACATATGATGGCATTCAGTTACAAATTACATATGACACATGATTTATAATAGATATGTACCCAGCTACATGTATTATAATCTTCATAATATTTCTCTAATATGACAGACAGTATGAGTGAGAGTGTTACATGGTAGTAAATGTGCTTTAAAAGTGTGATGATAGGACCATTAAAATCTAAGTGGAAATTAATATGCTGTGCAAAATACAGAGGAAAAAAACAAAACAATGATTACTTCAGGGTATTCCAGAATTTTGAAAATGTTGAAAGACCTTCTTCACACATTAATGAAGATATACTATAATATTCAAGCTCTGAATGACTTTCTAACACAGTGATACCTAGATCAAGATCATGGCCACATACAGGCATTATTGAAATGTTTAAGTACAATTGTTTGTGTTGCAAGAAAACTAGACTGAAAAGAAGAAAGAAGAAGACACTACAAGAAGAAAAGTTAAGTGGTCTCCATTCATACATTAACTAGCTGTAACAGGCTAGCGAAGTACTAGCTAATTACAGCTAATGTTTTAACAGTCAGTATTGTTACTGTTTGCAAACACAGTAAGAACATTAAGAACAATCAAGCTTTCAAACTCATGGGATTAAAACAGAGTGGTCTGGACGAACAAGCTTCATAAAGTGAGGTATCACATATCTAAGAAACCCTTTACAAAGGGTTCACTATACCTGAGTATGAGTGCCTGGCCCTGGTGCTTGGATTTTAACAACAAAACTTGAAAAAGGATTTTGCATTACACATTTTTTTAACCCATAAAACACAAAAATAATGAGGCTTCTACAGTTGTCAGCATTGGTAAACTGTCACTGTTATGTTACCATAGTCACAAACAAAGGAGAAGGATTTGCCCATGAGAGGAATTTATATGGTTACTTCTCTTTAAAGCTGAAGAAGTGCTTATTCAGTTCCACTGAATCACTACTTCACACTTGGCAAAGTGGCTCCTAAAATGGCAGAAAGAACAGAGAGGTGGGAAGGGGGGG
>BRZM01002195.1:0-17266 GCA_033238685.1 Lates japonicus
AAATGATGATACCGTTGAATTACACCTCTAATATAAAGACCAACTGAAACCTGTCCAACACTAACTTTAGTGCTGTTCAGTATCAGACACAATTGAATTGAATAGGGTGGCCCTGAGAGCACAACACGCTGCAAGTAGACAAAATAATAGCAAATGAAGACAAGATTTTCATCAGGTTGACATCATATGTAAAAAATCCAAACAGTTTCATTCACACAGAAATGAGCTTCCCCTGAAACAACCAAATACAGGAAACACTGCAGGGTTAAAAGCAGATATCTGTAATAATAAAAACATTTCAGCTCATTTCCAACACCAATGAGAGTGTGCCGACTTCAGCAGCTGTATGAGTAACCAGGGCAACAATGTGGTGTTCCCAAACATTTGCCACTTTTTAGTGACCCCTGGGAACTACTTTCTGTATTTTGTGTTTTCTCCCCTTGCAGCATTTTTTCTCTCAATGCTGCACATTTTCTCAAATTGGTGAAGATGTTTTCTTAGCTTGGCTCTCAGAGAGAATATAGAGAGATCGACAGTTTCACATTTTTGACTTGATGGTAATGTCAAGTCAAAAACAACATTATGTGCTGAATCAGGAAACTTAGAGAAGTGTAGTCTGTGTCAGCTCTGGATGAATCACTGTAAAGTTGTATTAAGATTGAAGGCAAAGTGAATTTTAGTGGAAATGTAGTTATATACAGGATACAGTCTCAGATTCCCAGATACCCAAACATACAGCCAGAGTCATAAAGCACTATCTTCAGAGACAACAACAAGGAAACCTGCAGGAGCTGGTCTGGCCCCTACAGAGCTCTGATCTCAACATCATGGAGTCGATCTGGGATCACATGAAGAGAGAGAAGACAGAGACAGCCAAAATCCACAGACAAACTGTGGCAACTTCTCCAAGATGTTTGGAACAACCTACATACCAAGCATCTGAAAAACTTTGAGCATGTATACTGAGGAGAACTGCTGCTGTTTTAAAGACAAAGAGGGAGTCATAGCAAATACTGAGCTGAGTTAGGTTTTGTTTACCACACTTTGTTTGAAGCTAATTGATAAACAAAACCCATACATGGCATTATTTTCAAAAGTAGCCACACTTCACTTTCAGTGCCTGAACCTTTTGCACTGTACCCTACATTGAATATAAATGCCAAGATGTGAGATGATGCATATTTGTCTATATGGTATGCATCTGTGTGAGATAAAAATGTTTCAACTTCAGTGTAAAACAATTGTATTTAAACTGAGGCATTAAAAATGAATAAATGTGCAGAGACAGGAGATAAAAAAAGATGATGATAGAAGATGGAAAATAACACACACACGCACACACACACACACGGTGTTGCTAGCTAGTTTCCAGCTGCAGTGTTTGAATTACAGGGAGTCAGGTGGTGCTCACCCAAAAGAGACCTGGGCTCCCCTGGAAGATTTTCAAGTTTCTGATAAATAATGATTAACATTTCTCATGTTAAAATGAATGATATAAGATAGAAATGAAATCAAATTAACATCTAATGTCTTGTCATCAGTGACTGTAAATCTACAAGAGGAAGATTGGATAATAATTTGAAGAATCAGCGTTTAAGTCAACATGAAAGGTCATTCAGATACTGGAACATCTGCATTTCCACAAAACCTGGGAACCTCAGTCTACTGAGAAAGATCACATGATAGTATGATTGCTCCATAACAGTACACTACATGGACTTTGTGGTGAGATTGGGGCACCACTTTCCTATTTTACAAGCAGAAGAAGAGACAGTAGTTACAGGGTGATTATATAAACACTTAAATCAAACTATCAATCTACTTACTCAAGTAGATACTAGAGTCCAGAGAGAACATTAATTGTAAATATGAATACAGATTAATGACAGACATTTTTTTTGTTCTGAAAAAGCAGTGGAAGTACTGTACTTACAGCCCTAGGTAGTCTCTGTAGGTTGCATATCAACAAGGCAAGGCAGTCTGTATGGAGCTGGACATGAAAGTCTCATGGCTGAGTCACTAATGCAACAGATGAACAACTGTTAACTGAGACTCAAATAAAATAAAATGTCAGTGCGGTACTAAACTGGTGTACATAAAAACTAAGTAATGGCAACAAAAGGACTGAGAATGAGAATGAAGCATCCTAGAACAAAAAGAGTAAAGATGACAGAGGTAAAGATACTTAAATCACACTAATGGTCCCAGTATGACACTGTAACACCTGCATCCTGTGCCTGACTAAAGAATATAACTAGAAAGACTAAGACTAAAGTTCAAATTTCGGGTGTACAGCTACATACAGTGTTTCACGGTTTTCCTATCCTCATCAATACTCTTCACATGATGTTCTCTTGGCATTTGCAGCCTTTTAAGACCAGCCTCATTTTGAATGTGTGACCATGAGTATGGTTTGGAAAATGTCAACTACAACTCAAAAGTCCCACTACTGACCCCTGGAGGTGGTAATGTTTTTTTACACCTTGACTGAGATGCTATCAAAGAGGAACTTAACTGATTACACACATTAAAGTGTGCCTCGCACCTGATGGATAGGACCACATGCCAAGTTTGGCCTGACGGCACCTCTAGAGGATAAATCAGGTTTCCAAAAAAAAAAAATCTAAATCATACAGTGGAACAATTTTTTTAAAATTACTTTTAAGCTATCTTGTCATCATGCACACTAGTATTCTTCTTTTTCTTTTCTCAGTATTGGTACCACATTTAAATTGGACATGAGGTACCTGGTTATTCATAACCCAATTTTTGTAACTGATTGCTCTGAGACGACAGCCCTTAAAAAGAGGTTGGGGAGGCAGCAGGATGCAGCCAGGAGTTGGCTTCAAAGGCAGGCTTTTCACCTTTCAGTGTGGGGTTGCATTGTATGAATATGTTGGTTTCAAGCATAATGGACCCCTTACAATCAGTACACCCTGTGTACTGATGGGGCTGCATCAGTACACAGCAACAATGAACATGTGGAAAAAACACATAGAGCATTTAATAAAAGAACACCATGCAAACTTTAGAGGAGTAGGAAATTTTATTTTGAGAGCAAACATCTGGAAACAATAAAAGTCCACTGCAGATTTCATGGAATTCTAGACAGTACATGTTCAGATATCTTGCTTTTGATTGTGTTGGACCAGACGAGGAGTGGACAGACTGACTGACCTGACATATTTTCTATTCTTAGGCTGCATTGCTAAAAAAAACAACAAGTAGTAATTTATGTTCATCCAACACCTGTATGATCATGTCTGTCTTTTTACTGTTTGTGCCACTGACACTTTCAACATACAACTGATTTAACCTTTAAGACATAAGACTTTTATACCACTTTCATTTTTCATGCAGTCCTGTAACATATCTACTGCTACCTTTGTAACATGTACTAGACACAATCAGTGACACATTTTAGGTTTAGGCTGGTTAGTTTTATACACAGAAAATTGAAACAGGTTAAATAAGCCTGTAATAATTCCTCCTGTTCATGCTGGAAATTACAAGATCCCTACTTAATACACCAATGTAAGTGATGAGGGACTAAATCAACAGTTCCCAGTCTGAGTGATGTGCAGCAGTCAGCAATTTGAGATAATCAAACCAGTGGGTATCTTCCAAAGTTAGTCTTTTTAGCACCAAACTCCTGCTTAGCATTTCCCTGGTGTTTCTTTCTGGGCTGCTGTGGAGGGACAGTGACACAAGAGGGAATTTCATACCAAAAAGACCAACTTTGGAAGATGTTCACTTAATTTGTAAAAATTCACACTGCTGAAACCTGCTTTCTAACAAACTTAATGTGAGTTTCTTTTTTGTGGAACTAAAGCATCATTCCGGTTGTTCAGTCTGACTGAGCTGTCATTATGAGGAATGCAGGTTGTTGAAAGCAGCTTCAGTCTCTCTGAGTTTGGCCTTCATTTGAGCAATCTTCTCCTCTTGTGCCAGCTCCTTAAAGTCAAACTCCTTCACCAGTGATTTGGAGGCACAAAAGCTGCACCTAGAGGCGCTCTCCTGGTGCAGCTTTCGCTGCTACTTTGGTTAAATTCACCACTTTGGATTTGCATATTACTGTCCATGTCATTGTTTTGACTGGTGCTCTCAGCTTCATCACCATCCAGGCCCTGCATCTCACATTCACCACTGTCCTTGATGACCACCACCTCCTGCTCCCCCTCAGACTGAAACCAAGCTGGCTCTGGGGCTGCGGCTTCCTCTACCGCCCGTTCTCCTCTAGCATCCTTGTGACGGTGGCTGTGGCTGTGCACTCTGTCAGTGGACTGAGGAACAGAATGAGCAGTCCTGGACGAGGACACATCCCTTACCTTGTGTGTAACATCTTTCTTTTTTTCATGGTGTGTTACTTTACAAGTGGTGTGTTTCTTCTTGGTCCTGTTGTCGTTTAGCAGCTCCTGCAGGACATACAGAGTAGTATCATTAGTTGGGATTCATAACAATGATGAGTAATTGATGGACAAAAAATCCACAGTCTACAGCAGAAACTTACAGCAAAAGGTACACAGAAAAGAACTTCCATTTCAGTTTTGTCACATCTGTACTGGTTATTGTGAATGAACGGTCACAAACCTAACCCATACTAACATCTAACTCAGTAATCACATAGGTGACAGCAGGTGTCTTTAAGTGTAAGTGTACATATAAGCACACTGACAAAGCCCCACTGTGTAAAGGCAGCCCTTAGCCTGGCTGTAGACTCCAGTCTTCTTTCACTTCCATGTTTAAAGCTATGTATGTCAAATCACCTGTCATGTTTTTCTCAGTTTTACTTTTTTAAACTGGTTTGTTGCTATGGATTGACTGTAATCACCAACTGAAATGTCACATTACCTTCTTCTGGCTTTTAGATGACGATGTGGAAGGAATGGAAGACTGGGCAGCTGGCTGTGGGTCACGTGTCTTTAGCTGACTCTGACTTCGATTGGGCTTCCTGATGGATAGGTAAATGCATCCTTGGTAGATGACAACAGCAGTTTGGCAGGTCTGTGGTGCTGAGCCCTGAGAAAACGGGGAGGTGTGAGATCTGTGTGTGGACATCTTTTTCCCGGGAGTGATATCCTTCAGCACCTCATGAGCTGCTTTGTTAGAGGAGACAAAAGACATTCGTAGTGGACCAGGTGCAGCCCGAAACCTTCTGCTCAGCAGTGAGGACATGTTTTCTGCCACACCATTTCCTGTTTGGGAGGCTGGTTTCTGCCCTTTCTTCCGTATGACTACTGGACAAATCCATATGCCTTCTGGAGAGCCAGTGAGATTCCTGGAGCCCTCAGAGTCAGACAGAGGGAGGCCCATTCTTCTGAGTACTGAGTTTGGTAAGCTCCACAGAGGAATGTTTTTCACCTCAGCCTCCACTGGGATGTAGATTTCCAGTCTATCAGGAGGATCCATGGTCTGTGTATTTCCCTGTGTACACATAAACAGTTCATCAGTTAGGGTGCAGGCACCACAATCTGTGTTTTAAGCACACAGATTTTTGTTATGGAGCCCAATAAAGCCACCAGTTCCCAATATTTTCCTCCCTGCTAAATACTGATGTTCTGACACTTGGGAATAGGACTTCTTATACTTTCATACTATATTAGCTGGCTGAATATAACAGTTATTTGTTGGTTTACAAGTTAAGATAACTTCTTTCGGTGACAGTTTTGATAATTAATAAGCTGCTTTATTTGTCAAATTTTTGCTGTTTTTCTGTTTCACAACAGAATAACTATCTTTATTCATTTTTCATTTTTCAGACAAAGTGAGAAATTCAGATCCTGCTAGGTTGTGGTAGACATTAGTTAGTAATCAATAATTAAACTGCTGAAGCAGAGTTGCTGTTAGACTTCATCCTTGCTTGACTCAGTGGTCCCTTTTTAACTGAACTACTACAGCTTATTCCCTTTATTACATTTCTTTTACATTGGCAGGAGTTTTTGCTTTTGTAAAGTTTCAACTATTTCTTGAGGTTGTCTTGTGATGTCCTTGGTATTCTGAGGATTGTGGAGGATGAGGATGTTATTTGGTGTGACATTCAAATTTGGTGGAAAATGAATGTTTAAATAATCTGCAACGTTTATTTTGAAATGTAGCCCTCAATTTCCAGTACTTCATATCCTGTGATGTTTTGGGAATAGAACTCGGTAGCTCTAAAATTATGGCTATGACCATGCTTTAGTTTCCACGAATGGAACATCAATCATTCTGTTTAGTGATGATTTGTGAGAGAATAACATACACGTGTCAAAGATTATCCGTGTCAATAACAAGTATTTTAGTAACAGGCCTAATGTTGAAGCAGACTCTGCATTAACAGTTCAGTGTTGTAAAGTTCAGGCTGCTCACACACCGGAGCAGAGGAAACTTGCTAATGAAGCTAATAACAGTAAACAGAAGATGACTTAGACTGGTAACAATGTCCGCAGTGTGAAAGGTCGACATGATGAAACACGTCCTTGTTAGATTCTTATGGCGGAGAAATATCTCTCCTACGTGAATGAGGCAGTCCTCCCCGAGGCACCAAGTTCGCCTCATTTAAATGGCTTTGGGTTTGATATAACACTATGATAGCGTGTCTCGTGCGGATTTAAGACCCAGCAAACGTCCCTTATTAAATTGACAAAGACCAGATATTACAGCTCATACCTTGACCAGGCAATCGTTTCCAACGTCAAAAGAGCCCGATTTGAGAATTGTTGCAGTTTCACTTCGTCGTAAAACACGCCGACTTCCGGGTCCGGTTCTTCAGAATAAAAGCGACCAAATGGCCTTACACCCTACTATTTAATCCACTCCACATAGTCTGTGATTCAAACTCATTCATTTCTCCGGCAGCATTTGAAAACATAAAAGCTCTCACTTACGCGTCATTTCCCCGCCGTTCGGTGTTTTAACGGCGTTTCTAAATATTTTTGAAACGGCGTCGCAGTTGACTTCCTGCACAGTATGACCGACAGAGGGCGGTATCGGATTCTTACGTCACTTTGATTACGGTTATCCAGATTGAACCACGCGGACTCTATTCTCAAGTCCCTCTCATAGACTGTAGCGTATATAAAATGGTCTCTCTCCTCCTCTCCTCTTCTCAGTATATAGTCTATGCCTACGACTTGACAAACCAAACAACCATACACCACACAGAGCTGGCCAGACGCCTAGAGAATGGCCTTCCATACTGTCTCCAGTGTTTTTGATGCATGAATCTGAATAAATCATGGGCAGATTTTAATAATAAAAACGAAGAGCTCCATTGACAATTAAACAAATCATCTGAAGATAAACTTTAAAGGTCTGACCATTGTGGACTTTAGGAACAGGAATATTTAGATTATTTTATTTTTTCCTTGTACGACAAAGTCAGAAACATTTAAATACCATCTTCAACTTCCTCAAGTTGTCTTCCTTTCTATCTGGGAGGTGTCATTTATCTGAGTGACTAAAATATATATCACTGTTTAAGAATCACAGAAATGCTCCACTTTTCTTTTGAAGGTGAGCTGCGTTCCCCAGAGGTCCGCACAACTTTATTTCCGACTTGAAACGTTCTTCAAGTCAAGACAAAGCACTCAACAACTCCATATAAACATTGGGTGTGTGAGTGTGATTCTCTTATCTCAGCTCACACTGCTTCTCATCAGTTCTATAGCTGCCTCTTTCTCTTTCAGAAATTCTCTGAGTCTTTAGATCTGTTTGTGTCTTTTCAGTTCACCAGGGTCCATGGATGTAGTGGATAAACTGTCACTGGCTGGAACCTCAGTATTATATTTCTGCTTGTTCTTGGCCGATCGACAGCTGATCCCAGATGTTTTTCCATCTTCTCTAGGAGCCTTTGTTTGTCCCCCTTTTTTGCTCATCTGCTCAGTCATCCATGCCCACCTCTCTGGCTCTTCTAAAGTGCTGGATTTCACTGCAGGCTTCAGACTACCAGGTATGCAACATGGACACATAGTGCTTTTCCTTTTCCTTCCCATTCTCCTTGTGTTTGTGTTACGATCCAAACAAGTCTGAGGCTTTAGCTGGGCTGCTGTGTCCTGCGACTCATGGAAGTCATCCGTATCTGTGCTAGAGAAATCCTCATCTATTGGTTCCACATAGCCAATCACTGGTGCATTGTCAACATCACATGATGTTCCCTTGAGTGAACTTTGACTTGAATGGCACTTATCATTCAAAGCAGAGAGAGGTTTTGTCTTCAGTAGGAAAAGAGCACATTTGGGAGGTGAGGTATCTGTGTGAGGAGTTGGAGTGGCTGTAGAGTGGCTGCAGTGGAGACTGCTGCAGGTGTCTGTCTGTTTTTTACAGGGCCTATAAAGATGACCCTCCACTGAGCTTATGGATTCACTCTTTAAAGGCTCTGCAGGGACAGATCCAGCTGAGGCTTCATCAATCCTCTGCAGGCAAATTTTCAAATCAGCTGTAATCCCAAACATCTGCCTCAGCAGATGGTCGGCCATTTGATGGGGTTTTGATTCCAGTGAAGTTGTCCAACATGGTGCACGGTTTGGAGTGCCCTGAAAGTACGAAGACATAAAATACAGAGAATACATAAATATGATCCTGATAGTGTATCTTTAAAGGTGAATTAAGATGACTCACTCATTGTTGGTATACCTATCAGTGGCAAATAAAAAATCTTTTCTGACATCACATTTATGGCTGCAACTAAAGATCACTATCACTATCAATTAATCTGCAGATTAATTTACTTTATGAAACATCAAAAACTGTCCATCATAACTTCACAGAGACTTCTTCAAATGTCTTGTTTTGTTCTACCAAAACAAAACTATTGCAAGGGATACAGTTTTCTACTGAAGTTTGGTCCTCTATGGGCAAATTCCATATTTTGTTGATTTTTGAAAAATCCTTTTTTCAGGCCGCTTTCTTGACTGAAGACAATTTTATGTATAAACTAGATATTTTGATGAATCGTAGACAATGGATTTTTTGCTGTTTAGCCAGGTTCAACGTTTTTGCCAGAACATCCTGTGTTGGGACCCCTCCTGTGCCACTGAAATAAATGAGGGGGCTGTGTTTTTCACACAATGCTAATTCCTGAACATGTTGTAACCTACATATAAAGAGCAAGTGTTGCTCATGTTTCTTGACCCATTGGACCCACAGTATTTTTATTTATTTCAGGAATAACTTTGGAGAGAACAAACGAGCAGTAGTGAACTGTTGTTTTCTTTTTAGACTAAACCCAAAACACAGGTGGTGAAACACTGTTATCTGGTGAGTAACAATGACTTTTTAGCAACTGATGATGAAGAAACACAGCATGCATGGGCAACACACGGCAACAAGAAGACAGTTAACATTATGGGATACCAGAGTTTTACCTGTTAAAATGATAAAGGTGAGGCTGTAATGATGTAAACATTTGAGGCGATGCATTAGAATATTTTTGTCTAAATGGCTTGCTATATCCCTATACCTACCCCACAGATTGATTGTTCAGTTAAATACATGAATTCTCTGGTTGCAGTTCCACCAGTGTGAGGATTGGCTGCTATTCTGTTTTATGTCATTGTAAAATTAATCTCTTTGGGTTTTGAACTGTCAGATACAACAAAACATCTGAAGAGGTCACCTTGAAATGTAGGAAACTGGGAGGGAAATTTTTCACTATTTTACAGTGTTTTAAAAATCAAACAACTGAGTTACAACCCTGATTTAAGTACAATGTCCTATTGTTGCATAAATCCCTGCCTGAAAACATTTCTACCAAAGACACTTAAGTATTCCACCTCCATTTTGTGGGTGTCCTCCTGTTTCTGAGAGCATGATCCACTGCTGTTGTCAGCTTCTGTTTCTTCATCAGCTTCCATTCTCTCCACCTGCTGAATGGAGGCACTCTGCTGATTCTCTATGTTTGAGTCCCCATTATTATGCATGTTCATCACTGCTGAACCACAAACATGTGTAATATTTTTGACTGTGCTGACTAAAATGCTGTGGTCAGGTCCTTTTCCGTTAAGAGCAGAGCCGTCATCCCTGCCATCGCCACCAGTTCTACCATCTAGGCTCTTTTCCTCTGTTACACTGTTCAAGCTGCTTGTGCCCGTCTGGGCTATCAAATCATGTGGTGACTGAGCCTCAGATGTGGGTGGAATATATGACACAAATATTACATTGTCGTCATCCTGAGCAGAGACTGCTGATGCTGTTTGTTGGGACAAGTCATCCAGAGCATCATCTTCACAAAGATCAATCACTTCATCTGACTCCTCTGGAATGATAATTCTGAGGTCCTGCTGTGTTTGAGCAACAGCTGAGTTGAGAGATTGTTGGGTTGAAGATACAGTGGTTCTGTTGAATTCATAACTTTTTGTTGCTGCTGTAGCTGAGCTACCTGCTCCCTTTGTAAATGGTCGGCTGCATTTTTTGGCCACAAAAAAGACCTTCCCGTTGCACACGACCAAGGCATTTTCCTGTCCTTGTCCACTTTTTCCCTGACTCGACTGAGAAACTTGTTTTTTGATGGCGTTACAGTGCTGGCTGGTATTTTCTCTCACTGCTACAGCTCGAAGAATCTCTGACGTGACAGAAGGAGAATGAAGATGATTCAGATTTGGAGCTGTTGGGCTGTTCTCCTCTTCAATCACCCACTTTATAGGACTGTTGGGCCTTTGTGAAACCTTTGGAATCAGTTTTAAAGGTGGTTTCGATCCCTTTGCTGGGGGTCCACATGAAACCTTATTTGATGTCTTAGAAGGCAGCTTGAGTGAATGAAGTCCAGAATCAACCCCTTGATCCATGGTCATGACCGGTGACACGTAGACCACACTGGGTAAGCCTGAACATGGAGAGGAGTCAGCTGATGAAGTAAAAATCTGTTTCTTGATATCTGGAGGAAGTTCAGATGCCGGGACTGTTCGAACTTGTGCATTAGAGGGAATCTGAAGGTACTGTCCTCTGGGGAGTGCTGGAGATTTCACTGTCACTGGGAGCCTTGCAGGAGGTCTAACTGAATTCCCACAGCTTGTTGCAGGTGGTACTTTGGCCATGAAATTTACAGTCTGTTGCTGTGGTGGATGTTTGTTCAATGAATTACCATGCTTCAATTGTACTTGGTGAGGCAAGGCACTGACAAAAGAAACCTCCTTCCTGACAAGTTGCTGAGTGGCAGAAGGACTTAAAGCTGTCTTTTTTACCATCTGAACAGGTGCTGAGGAAATATGTACAGCTTTCTGTGGCGTAGAATCCATTCTGGGTTTGGTTATTTGATTTTGGACATATCGTCCATTGACAATTTCTACAGGAATCAGCTTCATGATGTTCTTCCCATCAGCTCCAACAGCAGGTATTGCTTGGTAGAAGACACCAGTCCCACTGAAAGAAAAAACAACAGAGCATAAAAACATGATAGTCAATTAGACAATAAAGATGAGTTTAAATCTTACATTTACATCTATTTATGTGGCAGACTCTTTTGTTTAAAGTAATGAAATTTTGTGTGTTCTGTCAAACAGCAAGATATGCAAACATTACAGGTGTAGATCTTTACAATGCTGCTGCAGTGCAGTCCTTACAGGAATAGTTCAACATTTTGGGAAACACACTCATTCCCTTTCTGTCTGAAAGTGAGATGTAATTGTTGTTATCAACAGGCAGAAGACATTTTGACTTATCACAGTAGGAAAAGAATGTCACGCTGCCATGGCTTATTGGGACACAGAAGAACAGAAGAGAGCCATTGTCAGTGTTGTCAATAATACTTGTCAGTTCCCTCCTATAACAAGTCAAAATGTCTGCTGTGAAAAAGGTGTAACTCATTAGTCTACATAATAAGTATATTTCCCAAAACACTAAACTATTCCTTCATCAATTCTAGTCATTGGTAATGTCATTTATGATAACACTTGGTATTACATGTATGTGTATATGTATGTTTTTTTTTCTTCCATGTTTACAAATACGTATATATATATATATATATATATATATATATATATATATATCTTGAAAGTACAATATTGGCCTTAAAGTGAGACCTGCTATATTACTTTATCCTTAGGCCCTGTCTTCAGTTTTAAGATCTTAATACAGTGGTATGAAAAAGTTTGGGCACCTGATAATTTCAGATTTTTATTTATAAATCACTGGTTGTTGGATCAATTTCAGTTAAATATATCATATGAACAAACACAGTGATATATAGAAGTGAAAATAAAGTTTATAGGTTACAAGAAAGTGTTGCAATATTCTTTAAACAAAAGTAGGCGGAGTGCATACATTGGGCACCTTGTTGTTTATTGATTTGAATACCTTTAGCACTAATTATTTAGACACAAATTTGTTTGGTAAGCTCATTGACCCTTGACCTACATACAGGTGAAGCCAATCATGAGAGAAAAGGAGTATTGGGTGGCCAATTGCAAGTTGTTCTCCTCTTTGCATCTTCTCTGAAAGAGTGCCAACATAGAACCTCAAAACAACATCAAATGACCTGAAAGCAAAGATTGTTCAACAATCATGGTTTAGGGAAGGATTCAAAACTCATCAAGTTTCAGCTGTCAGTTTTCGCAAACATAGTGAAATGGGTGACCACAGGCACAGTTCTGATAAAGGCCTTGTGGGTGGCAGGCCAAGAAAATCTCCAGATAAGCACAGGCGAAGGATGGTGAGAAGAGTCAAACTCAACCCACAGACCAGCTCCAAAGACCTACAACATGATCTTGCTACAGATGGTATATATTGCATCGTTCAACTTCAGCGCACTTTGCACAAAGGTGATGCTGTATGGAAGTAATGAAAGCCTTTCTGCGCATACCCACCAAACAAGCGCCTGAGGTATGCTAAAAGCACATTGGACAAACCAGCTTCATTTTGGAATAAGGTGCATGGGCTGATGAACCTAAAATTGATTATTTGGACATAACAAGGGCGGTATGCATGGCGGATGAAACACATTCCAAGACAAACACTTGCTACCACAGTAAAATTTGTGGTGGTTCCATCATGCTGTGGGGCTGTGTGGAAACGAGTACAGCAATCTTGTTAAAGTTGAAGTCGCATGGATTCCAATCAGTATCAACCGATTCTTGCGAACAATGTTCAAGAATCAGTGACAAAGTTAGTGCGCGGGGCTGGATATTCAACAAGACAACGACCCTAAACACTGCTCAAATTCTACTAAGGCATTCATGCAGAGGAACAGAGTATAGCGTTCTGGAATGGCCATCTCAGTCCCCAGACCACAGATATTGAAAATCTGGCAGTGTGTGATTTAAAAGCGGAGGGCTGTCCATACGGAAACCATCAAACCTGACTGAACTGGAGATGTTTTGTAAGAGAATGGTCAAAATACCTTCAACAGAATCCAGACCCTCATTGGAGAAGCTATAAGGCGTTTGGGGCTGTTATTTCTGCAAAGGAGACATACTGAATATTGATGTAATTTTTTCTGTTAAGTTGCTAATTTATGCCTACTTTTGTTTAAAGAATTATTACACACTTTCTGTAAATCTGCCAAACTTCATTTCACTTCTCATATATCACTGTGTTTGTCTGCTATATGATATATTTAACTGAAATTGCTGATCCGAACAACCAGTGATTTATAAAGGAAAATCTTGAAAATTATCAGGGGTGCCCAAACTTTTTCATACCACTGTATTTCAATTTAGTTCTTACATGTTTTGTTGAGTGTTCCTATATTATTTTACATTATTTAACCTAGTTGTAAAACATATCTAAACTACTTTACTCATTTCAATCTGAGCCTTAAGGTCAAAGAAGTAGTTTGCTTGTTTATTTGTTTGTTTTGCTTTTTTGGTTGTTGTTTATTTCCTGTCTGACAGAAGGACCTACCATATTTTTAATGTATGCACCTGTCTGGGATGTGGAGGTATACAAGAAGCTCCTGAACAGATGATGAGAAACTTGGTAATTTCCATATAGGGCTGGTGATTCTTACATAGATTGATAATTATAATTAAAACCAGGTTAAGTCCTGACAGGGACTGTTGTAAAAGGAAAAGTAGCTGGTGGCATATATACGTAACTTTAGTTAAGTTGAAATAAGTTAACTCAAAATCAATAAAGAAGGCTATATTACAGCGAAAAGAAGGCATCAAAATAATAAGAAATAGCCGAGCATTTGTCAGCTGTTAAAAACCTCATGACTGTACCTGTGAGCTGCATCCATTTCTTTACTTGTGGGGCTCTTGGCTCCTGAAAGGACGTGAAACTTGACTTGTGCTGTTGAAACGATCGTCAGACGTAACGAATCAGCAGCTTTAATGAAACAGGAGTAATACGCGCTAACGTTAACTGTGTTAACACGAAAGCCATGGACACCAAGAGTTTACACACGGTAACGTCAAATGCGTGCTAGTTATTCCCGTCGTTATTTCCGTCCTCAAAGTGTAAAAAAGATGCTGTCTGTGGATCACCGTGGTTCGACTTCACAAACCTTTGATTTGTTCGCACTAACAGAATATTTCAGTGTATAGTTTGCATCCGCCACTTCACCTCTCGGCTTCCGTTGCTGTATCGCATTTGTTACACCAAACTTCCGGTCTGTTACATGGGTTGTATTCAATGTAGCAAACCATTTACGTTTTTATTTTTTATTGTTAAGTTCGTCAGTTTTTTAAGGACAGGCTCTTTCTTTTCGCTGAATACAGTTCTCTTGTGTATCTGTCATCCTTGTGTATCTGCCAAAGTCCATTTCCATTTATTCACGCCCTACAAAACGCATTTGATTGATTGATTGATTGATTGATTTTGAACCCTCCTTTTAGCTCACACATTACATGTTCCGGTTCCGCTGTGTGAGATATACAGTCTATGTGTGAAACGTATTCTTGTTTGGGACTACAGGGACAAACGGCCGTTCTACACACGTCGTGTGTGGCTGGCTGAAGGTTTAGAGCAGAATCTTTCATAATAGTTTTGCTATTTTAGTCGGGACTCTCCTGTGAAAGAGTTTCCTATTCCAGTGAGGCCTTCTTTTAGTCAAAGATTACAGGCTACCATGTATTTACAACAGTCTATACAATCTTACCGTACTGTAATTACTGTACTTACTGTAATCTTCTTACAGTAGACCTATATGTTTATTAATAAACCTTTATTTAGTCAGATTGAGAACGAGATCTCACTTTCAAGAGACTTGAGTATATAAGTCTGTCAATAAAACAAACAATTTAAAATGTGCAACATCTATCGTGATAATTACAGTAATACCATAATAGTAGCACAATAAGAATAAAAATAGTAGTACTAATATATGAATAATAAGTAATATGATACATTGCTAAATCAATTTAAAAAATGTAAAACAGTTATAATCAGGACCAGAGTATCAAGCTTCAGTGTAAATTCATTCCAAATGTATGGTGCTAAGATCTAAAAGTAGTCTTTCCCAGATTAGAGTTAATGCTAGGGACCTTTAATTCGATAAAAAACAAATGCTGATCTCCTGTAATGGAAGGGGAAGATCAACCCATTAACTGATACAGAATACAGTGATGAGTGCCATAGATGTCTCTAGTTATAAGTCTAAGGGCTGAAAGGTAGATAGCATTTAGGGGCCTAAGAGTGGATATTGCTACATGCTAGTAAATCAAACTATATGCTTGTATATGGAAAACTTGATGTTTATTTGGTGAATGAATGACATCAGGGACACCATGAAGCAGATGGCTCACAGAGTACTGTATATACTCTCAGCTTACCATTTAAGTGTAGTGCACCTTGTAAAGACTCAGTGCCAGAGATGTTCAAGATCTTTTGAGATGATAGTAAAATAAACTTGTGCAGGCCTCAAACTGTTGCGGCCCCCAAAGCATCTGCATTACCTGCATATATGGTAGTTATGCTTCTGCAACACTGTAATCTTACTAATCTGACAAGTCTCCTGCTGCTCCTACAACTCCACTCAACACCTGCTGCTATAATTAGAAATTACTTATACTGCTATTAGTTGTATCGCTATGTTGGCAGTTAATACTTTAATTATCACTACTATCATTACTACTGCTGTATTACTGGCATCACCTTACATTTTATTGGAACCCGTGTTATGCTATGTTGTTCTTTCGCTATTCTCTACCCCCTCCCCCCCCCTCTCTCTCCTTCTTAACCCAACCGGTCGAGGCAGATGGCCGCCCACCCTGAGTCCGGTTCTGCTCGAGGTTTCTGCCTCTTAAAAGGAAGTTTTCCTTGCCACTGTCGCCTAGTGCTGCTCATGGTGGGATTTGTTGGGTCTCTCTCTGTAAATACCTATTTTAAAGAGTACGGTCTAGACCTGCTCTATATGAAAAGTGCCTTGAGATGACTTTTGTTGTGATATGGCGCTATATAAATAAAATTGAATTGAACTGAATTGAATTACTCTGAGAGAAAGACTGCTTCCACAATGCTAAGTCTACAAAACATAGGGAAACAAGCCTTGTTTCTGTATAAAAACCCAAGTACCGTTCTTCATTTTTTAAATCAGTGTATCAATATCTGTGAGACACCTAAATATTTATAATGCCAGACTCTTTCAGTGACTGTACCATTTGAAGTGCAAATATGGCATATGCAGTATATATACAGTGTACTCTGCCCAAGTTTTTGGAACTTTAGATGTTAAGATCTTGATCCATGAAGCACTGGATTCACACAATGTCCTGCAATTACCTGTCATATCTGAAACTTTTGGGTCATTAACTGACTAATTACAAATGAATTCAATTAAATAATTTGCATACATCAAATTGCACATTTAATCATCAGCATTAATATTTCAATATACAATTCATTTACTGGCCCTTAAGTCTACAGATGCCGAGCATGTCACTAGCAGTAAGATACTATAGCTTTAATTTTTGACTGACATTACAGTTCACCAGTATTTTAGGATAGGTATGCCTGAAAACTGTATAAACTGGAATGAAAAGGATGTAAAGATACATGCTCTTTAAGAGGTCTTTAGAACTGGCTCAAAAGTTCAGTGTGCATGTTAGAAGGCACAATTTGACATGTTTTGTGGTGTTAATGTTTTTGTTTGTGTAAGTACGATAGGGGAGGGACAGTGGGTCGCTAGTTAACAGTGTCGATCCTACAATGGAACCATACAGTATGCTAAGTTGTTTCTGAGGCTCTCCCTTTGTCTGTGTGAGTTTCCTTCTTCAGTCCAAAGACATGCAGCCAGGTGAAGCAGGAAATCTAAACTGCATTTAGATGTAAGCGTGAGTGTAAATGTCTGACTATTAGCCCAGATGAAAGATGTCATGTTAGGTGTCTTTGCAACTTATATGGAAAAAAA
>BRZM01002198.1:0-22116 GCA_033238685.1 Lates japonicus
TTTTTTTTTTTTGTCAGAGTAAACAGCAGTTAGATACAGTGTCTTCCCATTGAAAAAGTACCCGCCCCCTCTTGTGCTAATACCACTGCTTTAGAGTTGATGAATGTTTTTTATATTTGTTTTGCGTCAAATACTAATGCAAATTTGACCTTTTCGAAATGACTCTGTTTGGCGTCAGGGAGCGCTAAAGCACTGCAGCTGAAATGTGGTGCTCAACTGCTTCTACCCTTGCTCAGCAAATTTGCCTACAACACCATCAATGTGTACATGCCACAGTGGGTTTTCCACCATTTTGAGTTTCTTGAAAACAGTTCCCCCCTCTGAGGCTTTCTGCATAATTATTCTGTACAGTCAGATTTAGTTAGAGGACAGCAGTAAAACTAAACACGCTGGAGTTTCCTGGTCCTCCCTGCACACTGCTTTACTGTCAGTGCAGCTGTGATTTCTGTTTTATCTGAATGATTTAAAAAGTAAGTACATGTAGTAGAGCACAGCCGATACAGGATTTTGAAGGCTGATGCCAATTTCAATATTTTCTTCTCAATATTTTACATTCTAATAAGGATCCCTTACATTTAGTTGCTGAAGAGTTCTGCCCAAGATATGCACTGACTTTACTGTCAAAAATAGTACACAGTAAACTTGGAACGACTCTAATTCTTATGTATTCATTTATCCAGTACTCTTTTATTTATATCTATACGATGCAAGCTGAAGGAAAGCATTTTCCAGCCACAGTTTATGTTGTTGTTTAATAACATGCCATCTTTAATGATGCAGAAACAAGACAAACAGGAACAGGGAGGGGGGAGTGTCTGCATCAACTTGTTTAGTTGTCTCAGTCTGCACACTTCTTTTATTTCTGGTGCTTTTCTGCTACTCTAACAATCTCTCTAATATTACCAATATAGCCAGCTATTTGAAATGTAATGGTCAGATATTAGCTATGGCCTTTATTCTGAGAGGGCACCAGCTTTAAACTTGTCTAACACCACTGGTATAAAATCTTTCTTTGTTGCGGATGTATTTACCATTATGTCAATTAGGCAGATAGAGTATAATGCTATTAGCTGTCTTCCATGAGCCACAGTAGTGGCTAGCTCTGTGGCTAACTAATTTAGCAACAGATACACTAAAAGCATGTGTCTTCTAGTGGCTGTTGATGCCACTGTTCATTTACTTGCTAGGAGTAGTTTTACTGACTATTTCACAAATGAACCCATAGTCAAGTTTGTCAATGGGCTAAAGCCTACACCAGTCACAAAAATGCTTACAAACTCAAGCACCCATCTTTGGCTTTCCATTATCCATCCATTCATTAGCTTTCCATCTTGTCACTCATCAGTCATTATAAATACCAATACTATTTCACTCGCAATTAGCTTGAATCGGGTGATAAAACTGGCCCGCTGATGCATCAGTCTGGCTCGACATTACAGTCTTTGATTTCAACAACTTTGAGAGTCAGAACGTGTGATAAAACAGCAGCTATTAAAATAATCATCAGTCAATATCAAGTGAAAGGATTTTATTCAAACTGTCAAAAATTTGCTCATTCAATTAAAACTTGACTGATGTGACAAATTTGTTGTAGTTTAATGTGTTTGTTTACTGCATGATAACATTTTATTCAAGACTGAATGCTGCTTTCAATGTAGCTGTTTAGTCTTATGTGTTGACTGAGTATTTATAAGGAGCAGCTCTCTGACAAAAGGTGTTTTGGAAAAATAATTCACCTGAGTTATTAGTTATGACTGAATATATAATTTCAAAAAATGACATAAATGAAAATAAAAGCTGTGATGTAGCGTTCTACAAGGTCCAAATGACACTCAGTGATTACAAAAACAGCAGCTGATAATTCAAGCCTCTATATTTGTGTATGTCAGGTTACACTCACCTCAATGATACGTGAATCAAAGTCCTCATAAGTTTCTGTGGAGAGAAAGGAAAAGAAACAGGTAAGTAAAAAGCTTTTACACACAAACACGTTTTGGCACAGACACGCACACACACTCACAGACACCATAAACAGATTAAACCAGGCTCTCGCTAGCATAACAAATACCCAGAAGCCCTTGCAGTAACGTAACGAGTCAACACTTTTCATTGTCAGTGACCTCTGAAGGATGTTAGTCTCTCAACAGCAGCCTGTTCACTTCTAACCAATTAACAACAAACAAAGGAGAGCTGACTCAAAGGCTCGGAGGAGAAAACACACGAAAACACACACACACACACACACACACACACACACACACACTTTTCAGCTGGGACATTAGTCCACCATCTGTAAGAAACTAAACCTGATCAGAGACAAGCAACCTAGTTACAGCTCTCTGCACATCACATTCACTAAACCCCGTGTGTATTTGTGTGTGACTGAGAGCGACAGACAGTGTGCGTGTGAAAGGAAGTGTTTGTACATGTAGGAGGGGAGAGTGCGAGTGTATTTCACGGTGTGAGAGAGCTTGTTAGCACAGGAACAAGAGAGAGGAAATATCAAGAGGAAATGAGGAAAAAAAAAGGAAACTAAAGATTATGCGATGGAAGTGAATAAGAGACTGCAGAAAGGAGGAGAAAGAAACGAGAAAATGCGCTTTGTGACTACAGAGTCTTGTCTCTCATCTGTCAGCAGTTTGAGGCAAATGGGCTAAACTCAATTCTGACAGCAAGGACCAAGATTTAAACATGTAATAAGGCTGGGAATAGGAGGCTAGCAGCTCCATTGGTGGATCCACTGGAAATAAGCAGCAGCGTTCCTCAGAGTTTGCAATGAAGAGTTGATTAGGCAGGAGACGCACCTTTATGGGCTTCAGACACTGTTTACAATATGATATTAGTCAACTTTCAGCCCTAAGTCCTGATATAAACCCTCATGTTACAGGAGGCAGAGCTTTCTCATAGAATTACTTATTATTTTCAAATTTGTCCATTTACATCTTGACACAATTACAGTACTGTCCTATATTATTGATGAGAGCTCCTCTGAAACTGCATTTAGATTTTCAAAATGTTTCCATTGAAACCAAGAGGCATTAAAGTCATAAAGGGATACGAGTACAGTCGTGTCCCAGTTCTACATTTTCAATACCAGTGTTCACACCAGACCAATGACAGAAAATGCTTTTAGGCTCCCTGTGAAAAATGCAAAGGAAATATAGGAGCTGCTCACAGTTACACAACATTAAAACAACTTCTGGATGGTGGAGAAACAGCTCCAGGGACAATTTTAAAAACAAAAATCAATGATGGCAAGTACATTGGTTTCTTTTATAGTGACTATATACTATAAAAACCTCTACATAGTACCTACTGTATACAGCTAGTATGTAGTATGGAATTTGAATAGGGTTGTTTTTTTCCCCTTCATTTTCACTAAATCATGCATTCATCTTAGCAATCCATTCACATGCATTTATTATTTTGTGTTAACAGTTTATCAATGAATTTGCTTTGTTTGCAAAGATTTCAATACTAATATTTCTTTTACTTTATGACTCCCGGGGGCTACATAGATTTTCCTGCTTGAGTTAAAATGGCCACTGTGGGAAAAGTCTACTATTTTCCTTACTAAATCTCAGACAGAAAAACTCACAGGTGCTGTTTTTCTCTGCCTGCCGTCGAAGTTAATCTGAACGGTTAGGTTTGCCTCACCTAACTCAATTACAAGGCAATAACAACAGTATATCAAATGGAAAGTGAAGTAAAAGAATAACAGTACTAAGAGTCCACAGCCATGCCAGCTGCTTTGTGAGGCTGCACTAAGCTCACAATGACAGCGCTGGCATGGCTGTGGACTCTTAGTACTGTTATTCTTTTACTTCACTTTCCATTTGATATACTGTTGTTATTGCCTTGTAATTGAGTTAGGTGAGGCAAACCTAACCGTTCAGATTAACTTCGACGGCAGGCAGAGAAAAACAGCACCTGTGAGTTTTTCTGTCTGAGATTTAGTAAGGAAAATAGTAGACTTTTCCCACAGTGGCCATTTTAACTCAAGCAGGAAAATCTATGTAGCCCCCGGGAGTCATAAAGTAAAAGAAATATTAGTATTGAAATCTTTGCAAACAAAGCAAATTCATTGATAAACTGTTAACACAAAATAATAAATGCATGTGAATGGATTGCTAAGATGAATGCATGATTTAGTGAAAATGAAGGGGAAAAAAACAACCCTATTCAAATTCCATACTACATACTAGCTGTATACAGTAGGTACTATGTAGAGGTTTTTATAGTATATAGTCACTATAAAAGAAACCAATGTACTTGCCATCATTGATTTTTGTTTTTAAAATTGTCCCTGGAGCTGTTTCTCCACCATCCAGAAGTTGTTTTAATGTTGTGTAACTGTGAGCAGCTCCTATATTTCCTTTGCATTTTTCACAGGGAGCCTAAAAGCATTTTCTGTCATTGGTCTGGTGTGAACACTGGTATTGAAAATGTAGAACTGGGACACGACTGTACTCGTATCCCTTTATGACTTTAATGCCTCTTGGTTTCAATGGAAACATTTTGAAAATCTAAATGCAGTTTCAGAGGAGCTCTCATCAATAATATAGGACAGTACTGTAATTGTGTCAAGATGTAAATGGACAAATTTGAAAATAATAAGTAATTCTATGAGAAAGCTCTGCCTCCTGTAACATGAGGGTTTATATCAGGACTTAGGGCTGAAAGTTGACTAATATCATATTGTAAACAGTGTCTGAAGCCCATAAAGGTGCGTCTCCTGCCTAATCAACTCTTCATTGCAAACTCTGAGGAACGCTGCTGCTTATTTCCAGTGGATCCACCAATGGAGCTGCTAGCCTCCTATTCCCAGCCTTATTACATGTTTAAATCTTGGTCCTTGCTGTCAGAATTGAGTTTAGCCCATTTGCCTCAAACTGCTGACAGATGAGAGACAAGACTCTGTAGTCACAAAGCGCATTTTCTCGTTTCTTTCTCCTCCTTTCTGCAGTCTCTTATTCACTTCCATCGCATAATCTTTAGTTTCCTTTTTTTTTCCTCATTTCCTCTTGATATTTCCTCTCTCTTGTTCCTGTGCTAACAAGCTCTCTCACACCGTGAAATACACTCGCACTCTCCCCTCCTACATGTACAAACACTTCCTTTCACACGCACACTGTCTGTCGCTCTCAGTCACACACAAATACACACGGGGTTTAGTGAATGTGATGTGCAGAGAGCTGTAACTAGGTTGCTTGTCTCTGATCAGGTTTAGTTTCTTACAGATGGTGGACTAATGTCCCAGCTGAAAAGTGTGTGTGTGTGTGTGTGTGTGTGTGTGTGTGTGTGTTTTCGTGTGTTTTCTCCTCCGAGCCTTTGAGTCAGCTCTCCTTTGTTTGTTGTTAATTGGTTAGAAGTGAACAGGCTGCTGTTGAGAGACTAACATCCTTCAGAGGTCACTGACAATGAAAAGTGTTGACTCGTTACGTTACTGCAAGGGCTTCTGGGTATTTGTTATGCTAGCGAGAGCCTGGTTTAATCTGTTTATGGTGTCTGTGAGTGTGTGTGCGTGTCTGTGCCAAAACGTGTTTGTGTGTAAAAGCTTTTTACTTACCTGTTTCTTTTCCTTTCTCTCCACAGAAACTTATGAGGACTTTGATTCACGTATCATTGAGGTGAGTGTAACCTGACATACACAAATATAGAGGCTTGAATTATCAGCTGCTGTTTTTGTAATCACTGAGTGTCATTTGGACCTTGTAGAACGCTACATCACAGCTTTTATTTTCATTTATGTCATTTTTTGAAATTATATATTCAGTCATAACTAATAACTCAGGTGAATTATTTTTCCAAAACACCTTTTGTCAGAGAGCTGCTCCTTATAAATACTCAGTCAACACATAAGACTAAACAGCTACATTGAAAGCAGCATTCAGTCTTGAATAAAATGTTATCATGCAGTAAACAAACACATTAAACTACAACAAATTTGTCACATCAGTCAAGTTTTAATTGAATGAGCAAATTTTTGACAGTTTGAATAAAATCCTTTCACTTGATATTGACTGATGATTATTTTAATAGCTGCTGTTTTATCACACGTTCTGACTCTCAAAGTTGTTGAAATCAAAGACTGTAATGTCGAGCCAGACTGATGCATCAGCGGGCCAGTTTTATCACCCGATTCAAGCTAATTGCGAGTGAAATAGTATTGGTATTTATAATGACTGATGAGTGACAAGATGGAAAGCTAATGAATGGATGGATAATGGAAAGCCAAAGATGGGTGCTTGAGTTTGTAAGCATTTTTGTGACTGGTGTAGGCTTTAGCCCATTGACAAACTTGACTATGGGTTCATTTGTGAAATAGTCAGTAAAACTACTCCTAGCAAGTAAATGAACAGTGGCATCAACAGCCACTAGAAGACACATGCTTTTAGTGTATCTGTTGCTAAATTAGTTAGCCACAGAGCTAGCCACTACTGTGGCTCATGGAAGACAGCTAATAGCATTATACTCTATCTGCCTAATTGACATAATGGTAAATACATCCGCAACAAAGAAAGATTTTATACCAGTGGTGTTAGACAAGTTTAAAGCTGGTGCCCTCTCAGAATAAAGGCCATAGCTAATATCTGACCATTACATTTCAAATAGCTGGCTATATTGGTAATATTAGAGAGATTGTTAGAGTAGCAGAAAAGCACCAGAAATAAAAGAAGTGTGCAGACTGAGACAACTAAACAAGTTGATGCAGACACTCCCCCCTCCCTGTTCCTGTTTGTCTTGTTTCTGCATCATTAAAGATGGCATGTTATTAAACAACAACATAAACTGTGGCTGGAAAATGCTTTCCTTCAGCTTGCATCGTATAGATATAAATAAAAGAGTACTGGATAAATGAATACATAAGAATTAGAGTCGTTCCAAGTTTACTGTGTACTATTTTTGACAGTAAAGTCAGTGCATATCTTGGGCAGAACTCTTCAGCAACTAAATGTAAGGGATCCTTATTAGAATGTAAAATATTGAGAAGAAAATATTGAAATTGGCATCAGCCTTCAAAATCCTGTATCGGCTGTGCTCTACTACATGTACTTACTTTTTAAATCATTCAGATAAAACAGAAATCACAGCTGCACTGACAGTAAAGCAGTGTGCAGGGAGGACCAGGAAACTCCAGCGTGTTTAGTTTTACTGCTGTCCTCTAACTAAATCTGACTGTACAGAATAATTATGCAGAAAGCCTCAGAGGGGGGAACTGTTTTCAAGAAACTCAAAATGGTGGAAAACCCACTGTGGCATGTACACATTGATGGTGTTGTAGGCAAATTTGCTGAGCAAGGGTAGAAGCAGTTGAGCACCACATTTCAGCTGCAGTGCTTTAGCGCTCCCTGACGCCAAACAGAGTCATTTCGAAAAGGTCAAATTTGCATTAGTATTTGACGCAAAACAAATATAAAAAACATTCATCAACTCTAAAGCAGTGGTATTAGCACAAGAGGGGGCGGGTACTTTTTCAATGGGAAGACACTGTATCTAACTGCTGTTTACTCTGACAAAAAAAAAAAATCTGATTTCTACAGTAAACAGCAGCCTAGACCTTGTTAAACGTGAAGAATCAGCATGGTTATTAAGTTATGCACTTGGCAGTTAGGGATGCTTCATTTTGAGGAAAGTCTTATTTTGAAGGCAGAGAACCCACCTTATTTGATTTCACTAAAATAAAGAAGTACTGTGCTGAAAAAAGTGTCACCATGCTGCCGATCAAAGACTAAATCTGCACATGAAAAAAACGGGAGCCGAGTAGTCGAACCAGCCACTGTCCAGTGGCTCTCATCAGCAACACATTCAAACTCACATGCTGCTGTGTGCGTGTGTGTGTGTGAGAGAGGGAGGTACGATAAGCTGTATGGACAGACCCCATTCATTTCGATTCTCTCTCTGTCGTGGGGTATTTTACCTTAATCCAATTACCACTAATGGACCCTGCTAAACTAATGGGGTTAATACCACAAGGTCTCACATACACACACACACACACACATGCAGAAACACAGAGATGTGTATATGCCTAACACACACACATTAATCTGCAAAAAGATACACATGCACATAATATAGTCTAATACATGTTCTGTACATCAACCCACACACACACACCTGAAGGAGATCAGTATATACAAGTATTAACCTGCTATATACTGATACATCAGAGGTCTGATTTCAATATAACCCAAGTTTATTTGCATCACTCGTGTGTTTTATTTTGTTTTTTTTTCCTATTAGTTTCAGTCACTGTGTGTGTGTATGTGTGCGTTTGTGTGTGCGTGTATGTGTATGTGTATGTGTGTCTCACATTAATAGTCTTCCCCAGCCCTCCTGCTTGCATAAATAAGAGTGGTGTCACAGACGCTAGGCTCCCCCCTGGAAACTGACGGATGCTTTTATGTTGCCGTCTCCCTCTATAAATATATGTGTGTGTGTGTGTGCGCTCGCACGTTTCTGTATCGGGGTGTGTGTGTGTGTGTGTGTGTGTGCGCGCGCGTGCACCACTATAAATTCAGGCCTAATGAAATGAAAAAGGCTTACTGGAATAAAAAGGCTTGTCTCCCAAGGACGATGATGCCGGCATGCCATTAGTGAACACATCCAGCAGGAGGAGAGGGAGGGTGGGCGACAGAGGAGTGAGGAAGGGTGGAAGCGATGGTGAGATGGAGGAAAAGTTGTGTGAGTGAGTTAGGAAGTTAGAAGGTGAGAGGAATGTGAGGAGAGAAAATGGTAGATGGCGTGCCATTAATAATAAAATTGCCTTAAACTGTAGAGAAAAAGTTAATAATTCAGTATGCCTGTTCCAATATATAATGTAGAATTAATGATACTCATGAAATCAACTACATACATAAAAAAATATCTTTATGCAATATTGTTTCCATACTATTCCCCAAAAGATACTTTATCTTCAGCGGCAATCACAATACAATTTTTTTTTTCCTGTACATTATTTTGAGGCATATAATATTATTTAATAAATGAAGCCACAATTTTTAAAACGTTCTCTAAACACAGTCAGACCCACATACTTTGCCTGAATGATAAAGTTTGTAATGAACAAAATTATTATTTAAATCATTAGTCTTATTATGAATCTGATCAGACATTCAATGCCAGATTTTTCTACTTGACATTTCCATTCCCAGTGCTATGAACCCATCTTAGTCAGTCCCAAAAATGTATTGACTGTATCGACTAAAATGGTTACTCTTCTGGGTAATCCAAAAGCTTGTTATGTCTTCTCTGAAACATTTCTTATGTGGGATTTTGTATCACTTATGTGTGATAAGTATACATTATTATTGTCAAATCTGACATTTATATTTAATAATGGAATAATTGCACAACTTCAAAGTTATGTCACCTTAATTTTTATGTATTCAGCAGCAGTAGTTGGTGATTATGTAAACTTTCTAATGTGCAAAGAGAGACTTCGTAGTCAAAAAGCTAGGTTATACAGTACACATGGCAACATTCTGAGTGGTTTTGCTCGCTGAGCAGTTATAGGATAGGTGCCTCAATTTGTATATGTTAAATAAAATAAGATGTAGCTCAGGTAATGGCAGCAGCAAATTATCAAGCAACTTAAATGCATATCACCTGAATCAACAGCTCCACTCACATCTACAAAGCTTTCTAGCCCCTTTAAGTCCCTTGTTTTGGTTTTGCAGCCCACAACTTTGTTGTTTCGGCTCAGTCTTATCACCTTTGTGAGCATTGTTTCCAGCAGCAGGAGGCTGTTGTGGTAAAAAAAAAAAAAAAAAAAAAAAAAAAAAAAAAAACTCTGATAAACCCACTCTAACTACTAACGAATCCGATATTCCCCCTCAGGAGTTGGTGGAAACCAAAATAGAGGTAAAAAGAGAGTGAAGTTCTGACTTAAATCCATTCGTTGGCCAGAAATATAACTCCAAACAAAGCTAATGTTGCTCCATGTCTGCTAAATTTGCAAATAACATGTTAGACACAATAACTTAAGGTGTTTACAGCTTGTTGTGCTGTCTCCAGGTGGTCAAAAAAAAGATTCATGCAGGTTTAGGTAGAGGTGAGGGTACGCAAGAGGAGAGTACAGAGAAACGTCAAATAAAGTACATGCACCATAATGTATAATTTAATCCAATACAATAACGTTTACAAACTACATCCTAAAAATTTCCATCAAGTTAAAACACACGTCTCTGGGACAGTCTCAGTAAGAAGTGCAATCATTTGGACGTCAGAGGGATGAGGAAGCGAGCGAGGGATGACAGAGAGCAGAGGTAACAGTAGAGAAAAGAATGGGAGGAGAGTTAGAGCGACAGAGAGAAAAGTGATGTTCATGGCCTCTCTCCAGGTACAGCAGCCACTTGGACAGGATTCGGTGATTTCATTAACAGAGATGGAATGTCGTCAGTGTCAGAACAGGGTTTCTGTCTTTTTTTTTTTTTCAAATCTCACCCCTCCCTGAACTCAACAACCTTGAAAAGTTTTGCCAAAAGTAAACAGAGAGCGAGCCAGATGAGAGCAACTTTGCAAGAACTTTCGATTAGATTAGGTGCTTTAACAGCAAAGTGGAGCTTACCAGGGCATGTAGACCACTTAATATCTGAAGTGAAATTCACATAAAGGGTATTAATACAGCTTGATTAATAATTTGTTAAAAGCAACACTTATGGTATATTCTATTAGCAGCTCATATCCTCTCTCATCTTTATGTGCAGTTTGAATAGAAATAATCCTGCTGCAGCTACCACTGCTGCAGGAATCCCATTAAGAACATTTTTAAGTTAATGATGCTTTTCCAACTGTGTTTGATATTGTGATTGTCTAAACAGCATCAAAGATTGCCACTTAACTGACAGTAATTAAGTTAATAGAATTTCAATGTCAATTCAATTATTCAAAAATATAAAAGCTTGCAGTCTTCCATCACATCACACAGTGTTGAAACACAGCTCATGAAAGTTAATCTAGTGGCACAACTTTCATCAGTAACAGGATGGTTGTGTATATTTATTTGGGTTCATTAGAGTTGACCTGAGAGCACACGGTTCATTAGAGCACAGTCATAGTAGTTTGTCTTGTCTTGTCAGAAGAGTTCATTTAGGAACAGAATGTTTATCTAAGTCAATTTTAGCCACTGCTCACTAAATGAGTATTAGTAACTTTTAGGCCCAACCGAGGAGAGCAAAAGTTCTTAGATTTACATAACAACCTATGCATGTTTTAGCTTATGACAGTGTTGTGTAGATATAGATGCATTGACTGTGATACAGAATTGTACACAAATAATACTTACTTCAGTGGACAATACAGTGAAGTTTTTATTGCAGGAAATGTTGAGCTGTTGAAATGACTAAAAGAGCTAATTTATCATAAAGCCTGTGTATTCACTTAAATTGATTCTAAAATGCAGCAGTTTCAGTTAAATGTGAGAGTTCCAATCTGTTTTTGTTGTAAGATACTTATTTACACTTAAACACAGTCAGTATTTCCCATAGAGTGTATGAACTATGTGGGAAAAGATAAACAAACAAACAAATCCACGTCAGTTAAACTTGTTTTTGTATTATTGTTTCTCTTTCAATCACACACACACACACACACACACACACACACACACACACACACACACACACACACACACACACAGACTTCTGAGTCATTTTCATGATTGATAAATGGTTTTCCTGAGCCAACATGATGATTGCATTTCTGCTCAGTGGTCATAATTAGCTTCAGAAATGTATTCTCAGGTTTTTGCTATTTCTCTTAACCAGATTCAGTGCCAGCAGGTCAGGGACCAGAGATGTGTGAAACATCTTCTAAATTAAACACTCACTGTGACTGTTTTTCAGTGAAAACAAACTGATTATTAATGTAAGAATTTCACTTGCATTGGAATCAGTTATGTAATATGCACATTTTCTAATCAGTCAGCAGGACTTCTTAAACCTTAGAAAGACTTTTATTTTGATGGTGAGATTTCAGCCATTGAATAATTAGATAATTGTTCATACATCTCAAGTGTCATAAACACAATACAGTTACATGACCAATAAATTAAGCAACGTTTACTAGAATAAGTAAAATACCACCAGTATTTTAATTGGTTGGTAAACATAACATTAGGGGGAAGGAGCAGACGCATAATGTCACACACTTAAGGCCATAAATCTAATGAGTGGGGCAATTGTGTGGTCATCTAGCGACAGTATTGATCATTAGACTACATCAGGATCATTTGGCTAAGAGAGTGGTCATGTCAACGCACTGTGTATTTGCTTCAGAGTAAGTCATCAGGGCAACATGTCACAATGTTGGGCATACAAGAGAGTTTGTGTGCGTTGTGAGACAAACAGCACAGTGACGTTTAGGTCAGGATTAATGAGACAAACCTTTCGCACAGGAAGAAGAGCATGAGCAGCATTGTTGGTCTGCTTTAAGTTGAAGTTTGAAGTTAGTTTAATAACACACCATCGTAATGTATAGATATTAATGCTCAAGCTGAAGAAACACATAAAGTAGATCCACATTTAGTGCTCCCACACAGGTTAACATAAACTATACATAGCTGTGTGAATCCAGTAACTACTGAGAAAATGATCATAAATCTATGAACTGTAATACATAAACATAACAGTGCAGCTCATAAGAATAAGCACAGATAAAGTGATTGTAGTGTATGTAGTCAGAATTAGTTTCAGTTATGCAGGAGTAAATAAACTCCTTCCACTACTCAGTGTGTTTGCAGGGTCAAGATATCAACTTCAAATCCAAGTGAAAGAAGTGATGTGAAGTTGTGCAACAGTAAGTCAGAGAAGTGTTTAATGTTGGCGTAGGTTTGTGCTCTCTCACTGCCTTCTGGTTCCATGTGGTGAAAACTCCTCCCCTGCACTGCAGAGTGTGGATGGATACAGATAGGGAGGCATGCAGCAACAGATTGAGAAAATAAGAGATGAAACAGAAGTGAGAGCGAGCTAGAAGCATCCTCCCACCGCCATGCTGTCGCTCATCCGGCAGAGACAAACTCAGCCCATCTGCTCTGCCGCTAATGCTCGTCCAAAAACTGCTGCATCTTCACCTTCAAAACGAGGAACATGAAGCAGAAAGCTCAACATCACCGGAGACATTTACGCACACTTCTGATACAAACTGGCTGCAAGCAGCTACAAGTCACATTGAAGTGTGATAACTTGTTGAATTTTGATTCACAAAAACAGCGTTTGAGATCCCATCTGGTCAGGATCTTTGCAGAGGCAGAGAGTTTCCTTATTCTCACAAATGTTCATACTTGACTACAAGAATATGAGGATATGCTGCTGCCTTCCTTTACAGCTCTGCAGCCACAGTGTATAAGCATAATGTTGTGTGTATATATTTTGTATTTAGTTATAAAAATAGCTAGTAATTATTTTGTACGCTGTTCATTCAACAGCATTGTGTGTATGCACAGTAAGATAAGAAAATGTTTAAAGTATTAGGACCTAGTAGAGAGACCTTATTGTGTGTGTGTGTGTGTGTGTGTGTGTGTGTGTGTGTCCCCTGCAGGGCTGTGTTTTCTGAGTTTTGGTGTTTGCTGCTGCCCTGACCCCAATCCTTCTGCTGTGGCCCTGCAGTCAAATTATAAACCCTTTACTGAGATGTGTGTGTTACATAACTAGAGGAGCTGAAGGCAGATCTTGACTTTGAAGTTGCCTCAGCTGAAATTCAGCACCACTCTGTCACTTGCGCTCTCTGGCGGGGATGAAAGCACTGAGGTGAACTGTGTTTTGTTTTTCTTTCTGGCCCAGATAAGTCCCCGAAGGTCTGCTGGTGGTCCCTGTACAGGCCGCCCATAGAAAAAAAGAAAAAAAAACACAGGGTAATAGATGTAAACATGGCGACAATGTAGCATACCTGGATCCGATTCTCCTTTTTGTTCACAAGATGAGCACATTTACTTTCACTGTGTTTTGAAGTCTTGGTTTCAGGGTTTCAGGGTTTTAAAGAAAGTTTTATCTTTGGTTCAAGACAACTTCTTTGAGAAACCAGGGTGTATACGTTCTGGTCTACTTGGACAGTCAGGATGAGGAAAGTTCAGGTGCAAGGACTGGTGGCAGCTCCCCCTTAGAGTTAAATATGCCCGTTATTAAAGAGTGGGCAGAATGGATTTATTTACTCACTCACTGTTTTTCTTATTTATTTCATTCTTTATCTTCAGTATTCTCCATCGGTCTTTCTTAATTTAACCCATTTCTCTTACTTACTGTCTTCCCACGTCTCTTAAACATACATACACTCACAATATGAGCAGTAGAGACTTCAAAATCTCCAAAGCAATAAAACTCATGTTTGTTTTTGCATCTTTTCTACACAGTAAATAAATATTGGGTGATGGATATTATTGAATGTATTATCACTTCTCGTCTTCCCACCTCACTGTATAAATATACAGCAGATATTCCTGTATTTGTATAGAATTGTAGATGCGCTGTCAGATGAATATTGTTAACTCACAATAGTGCTGAATGCAGTAAACCACCACCACAATCTGCAGCCTCAGAAATAACCACAGTATTTTAAGTTTTTTTCCCCCCACACCAACAAAATAGATATAAACACAAGCACCACAGCAACATAAAGACAAAAACAAAACCCACCCACCACCATACAGCCACAGCAAAGTCATTCTAACACAGCTCCAAAATGATTTAAACCTCAGTGTTGTACCCATGTCTCTGACTCAGGAACTACTTAGATGTTTACCTGTTACTGTAACTCACATCTTATGTAGCTATTTTATACTTAAAGCTGCACTAATCCATAATTTTGTATGGACAGTGGATCAAAGGATTATGCGTAATGTGAAAGCCATTGCTCAGGGTGATGAACCAACAGAGAATTAGCACCTGAGTCAACACTTTACCTCAGCTCTACAGAGCATTTTATCTTCTTTCACCTGATAGTTTTGGTTTTACAACCCACAACTTTACCATTCTGGTTCAATCTCATCAACCTTGTGTCCAACCACAGCAGCAAAGCTCTGATAAACCAATTGTACACAATCTGCCCAGCACCAAACAGCAGACACACACAGTTAAAGACTAACTGCTAAACATAATGGGGCATTATGACACAAAAGAGGCAGCTGGTGGAGACCAAAACAGAGCAAAAAGTAAAGTGAGTGTTGAATTTAGATTCAGCAGGTCTCTGTAAACACATTTTGAAATACATATTGATGTTGCTTCATATTTCCTGAATGTGTTTACAGGCAACAGTTTGCTATCGCATCAACCGTAACAACTTTGTTTAGTAATAATATGTCAAAAGTGTGTGATGTTCAGCTTGTTGTTGTGGACCTCTGCCCTGAAGTGGCCAAAAAACAAATGAAGAATGCTGCTTTAAGTACAAAATAATAACAATAATGCATAATATGGGAAGAATAGCAGTATGACATAAAAAATATTTTTATTTTCTAATCAGTACAAGTACAAGAGAAACATCTAACTCTCACTGTGTGTGTGTGAGAGACTTGTATAGTTCTTTATAAAGTTTTTTTTAGGAGTCAGCAGTTTCTTCATCTGTTATCAAGGCACCACACACACACACTCTCTCAAATGCTCACACTCCACAGTACAACACACTGTCTCTTCTTCATATATATTTACTCACTGTCTCTTTCTCTCTTTCACCCATACACACTTATATACTGCATACACGTGTCTGCGTGCAATCACATGCACACAGATCCCTGTGCACCTATCTTTGTGGGGACCCATCATTGACATAATGCCTCCCCTAGCCTCTTACCCAAACCATAACCATCACAGCTGAATGTCGAATCCTTACCCACAAGTATGGTGGACTCCTGGTTTTTGGAACCCATGAATACACTAAAACAAGCTTGTGATTCTTTTGACGTTAACTATTATTGTCTCCCAGACAGAGACCTTTCATTGTCTGCTGTTTTGTCAGGCCACTCCTCCTCTTCCTCTATGTTTTCTGTTGTTTTCTCTTTGTTCCCTTCTTTTCCTGTCTTTGGTTTTTATTCCTTTTCTTGTTTCCTCTCTTCTCTTTATTTCGTCACCTATCCTCCCCCTGCATCTTCTTCCTCCTCGCATTTTATCTCTCATCTCCTCCACCCTTCCCCTTCCTCTCCACATCTTACCTGCCTTCTTCCCTCTCCACATACCTCTCTTCATCTTTCATGTCTGTTCTTCTGACCTCTGTAACTCTTCCTTTGCACTCTCTTGTTTTCCTCTCTCCTCTCTTGTGAACTCCTTCCTCTTCTCTCCTCCTTTTTTTCCCCTAATCACCTCCCTTCCTTTCATATGCTCCTTCCTCCTCTTTGTAGTGTACCAATGCTGCCCCCTGGTGTTTTAAAAGTCATATTACATGTAGTTAGTCAGCCTGCATGGTTGGACAATGGAAGACATGCAGCTGTATATGTGATAGATGAGTGTGTGCTCTGTTTACTAGCAGATCGATGAAAGTCACTTTAATCTGGACAGGCATTTTAGTCTGGATTGACCTCACACACACACAGATATGCCTTAGCAGATTGTTGTAGTGTTATATTACGTTTCAAGTAAAAATATTAAATTTTTAAAAATGTGTTTATGGAAACAGGGAAAAAAAATCGAACATACTTAGACAAGAAATAATGTTGTTTAATGTTATGTATTGTTGTTTGATGTCTTTTAGGTGAAGAGTGTGTTCAACATGACAGCGAAAGAGGGCAGGAAGAGGTCCATCAGCTGTCTGGTCGCGGTGGGAAACGGCAATGGAGCAGCAGGTTTGACAGCTGATTATAAATCATTACTCTGACTCCAATTTATCTTTAAAATTATATAAATAGACATGAATAATAATATATTTTGAGGATCAATTTGAAGGCTAGGCATAGGTATTTTAAAATCCAAAACTGGTTTGGGAAAAAAAATATCCTCTTGGTTTCTGAAATCATGGGACAGAACCAGAAATGATTTTGACAGTTTCAGGGTGTTTGCAAAAGTTGAAAAAGACCTTTCTCATTCTCTGTAGATATGGAGGATTTCAGGAAATGTTTTTTGACACTTTTCACACTCTTTAGGAGTGAGCAGCAAAATAAAGAAAATGCTGAGGAAAGCCTTTACACACTCCTGAGGTTCACCTGCCTTCAGTGTCTCATTACAGACTCAGTTAGAACTGCTTTATATAAAATGTCATCATGTCACAGTGTTCGTGAAGACTCATAATCAATATCAGTAATTTAACAACATGTGAAACATTTAATTGGCAGCATTTCTAACATAAATAAATGAATAATGAACCAGTGTGGTCTGACTGTGTTCATCGCTCTGCTGTCAGAGATGTTTTAAAACTGACCGCCCTCCCTCCCACCAGGGTTTGCGTTGGGTAAAGCAACAGACAGACACACAGCTCTGCGAAAGGTAAGACCACAGACTTGTTTGTATTCACAGGCAAAATAATTAGTCAGTCAGTTTTTGTGTTAATATCCTCACATTGTGGAATTTGTAATGTCTTCAGGGGTTGGATATTTGTTTTGTTTTTTTTAATTTAACGTAAATGGAGTAAAATGACAATGAGCTTAATTGTTTTCAGCAAAATTGATTGCCACGGTGGAAACAGCATTTAGACTACTAGTAAAACTTAGTTGTTATGTAGATTAATTAACTGATGTTTGCTCCCTTCAGATTTCTGTTGTAACTTTTAAAATATGACATATTTTCCCGCATTTGATTCAATCCAGACAAAATTACACAATAAAATTAAACAGGGGCCCTTAGAGATGCAAATCCACCTACCCTCCTCTATGTAATTCAGTATATGTTGATTTAAAGGTTTCATCACAGAGCAGTCCCACAAAGCAACAAGGAGAGTCCCTTGTGTTGCATATAATAATATTAGTATTCCCCCTATGAATACGTCTGTTATTTGTCCAATTTGGCTTTCCAACTGAAGTGTTAATTCTAATGACAGTGTTAACTTTCCTCTCTCCTCTGTTGGTGTGTGTGTGCAGGCCAAGAACAGAGCCATCCACTACTTGTACTATATAGATCGATACAATAACCACACCAGTAAGTGATTGTGTTTTTTCTCCATTACCCCATCTCCTTCATTTACTTTTCCTCCTAGACCTCCTCCTCCTCCTTCAACTGCCCCTTCACATCCTTCCCTGGATATACTGGATATAGTAACAATCCTCTATATTTATATTGTGACCACGAGTTTTAATTATTTGAACCTACTTTCTGAGAAATCCATCATTTTGTCATTGACAGCTCTAAATACCACATTACATGAGCCTCGGCTACTGTTGCTATGCTAAGAATCAAAGTAGCAACAAATGCCAGACACTTCTTAGTCGAAATTATGGATACATGGATTGTCATTCTTCTCTTTTTAACCAAATAAGGAAAAAAAAAAACAAGTCCCCACACACTGCATAATAGCCACCAAAAGCTTTATTGGACTGAAAAAGGGCAGTGTTTTTCACCAAATGAGTCACATCATCCTGACATCATTTCATGCAGAATTAATGGAAAATCTCAGTACATGATCAGTTCAAATCTTTATCAATGCCTGAATGTTCACTGTTTATACTGACAATTCAACCAGGAGAGTTACCAGCTGTGAGTCATGTAACATTTTGTATGAGGGGAAAAAAATGAATGGGACTTTACTTCCATGAAGGACGGGCACCCAAAATAGGTTCTCACACTTGACAGCTCTATTCCTTCCACCCCTTTGGTTTCCTCCTTCCACCTCTCTCTCTCCATCTCTCCTCATCTCACTCCACTTCCACCTCTTTTCTCATTTTCCTCCTCCTCTTCTGCATCTTTTCCAACTCTTTATGTGTTCCTCTTGTCCCGCACCACCTGCCTGTACTTACAGAAACGACATAATAAAAAAAAAAAAGGATTTGTGAAGAAAGGTATGGGAGGTAAAATGCACCGCTTGTACTTTTCTTATTGTAAAACTCCATTTGGCTGCTGCTGTTGCTGCTGGAGAGCAAAGCCAGAAAGATTAATGTGTGTGTGAGTCATCAGCCCGCACTGCGCCCACCAGAGGAGAAAGTTAGCTTCCTGCTTTGGCCTGAAACCAGACCTGAGGAGTCTGTGTGTGTGTGTGTGTGTGTGTGTGTGTGTGTGTGTGTTCCTGTATTTCTACCCAGTTTGAGCTTAACGCTGTGGTTATATTTACTTTTTGCAGGTCCATAGATAAAAAATCCTTCCGCACGCCAGCTCACACTGTGCGACCATCTGCGACCTGTCTCGACCGCCGTGATTGGTTGTTTGTTTACTTCTTTGTCTTTTAAAGAAGACAGTCTTTTGGAGGCTCATTTTCGTTGCGTTTGGGATCAAATTAAATCAGGTAGCTCGTAGATCACGTTTGTCATCACTCCTCTGTCACTGTTGGCAAAGTTGTACAATTTTCAACCCCTTGCTTTGTTTGATATCAAAAAAATCCAGTGGTCAGATGACAAGCCAGCCAGTCATCATTCAAGTTCTGGTGACAGTCCAGATCTGGGATTCCTGCCACCAGATGATTAACAGTTTCTCTCCATAATTGTCTTGCTGCCACGGCGTGTTGGTCGGGCAAGTCTGACATCTGGACGTCCCCAGCTTTGCCGCCAAACATGTTGTTTTGCTGGAAAAATACAAACCTGATAAACAGATAGAAAGCACCAGGGAAGCTACAGGTTGGTAAGTTGGAAAAGCGCTCAGATCTGGCAGATGTTTGAGCTCCGCTGACCTTTCAGTTGTTGCTGTTATTGTCATTGGCGCCAGTACTCCCACTCTCCCAGGACCAGGGTTACTTTGTGAATATTCATGTGGCCTCACCGGTGTTCAGTAGAAGTTAATGGATAACACAAAGCCAAAGTGAATTTGAATAAATTTGAATGTGGCAGCGGGTTTGGTTGTTTTCTGTTTTGGCCATTTTCTACCATTGTGGGAAGAAAACAGGACCTTTTGGACTAAAGAACAGCCCAACAACACATTTTCTTGTGGGTAGACTTTTAGTTGAGTGGTAGAGATTGAATAAACAGACACCGTTACTGGAATATAGTGGAGAAATCTGCCTTTTTTTTAATTTTTTTTTTTTTTTATCCACTCTGACTGTGTCGCTGTTTGGATCTGTGAGTCACAAATCACACAATAGACACACACATTGTTCCAACTGAACCAGGACCTCCTGCAGCCACAGCAAATGTTTAGCTCCCCCCATGTGTGCGTGTTCTCCTGCATGGGTGTGTGCATATGACATTTAGTTTTGCATTTTAGATTTTTTCACCCAGCAGGATGCCTCCAAATTCTCTGTCTCTTTTACCAAATTTGTCTTCTCATCCATCCTCCCTGTTTGTTCCCTCCATCTATAATTCCTTCCCCTCTTTTGTCGCAGCATCGCGGTACAAAGTCTAATTTATTAAGTGTGTTAGATTCCAACTGGATGTCTAGAGGATTCAGGGACAGCAGCCAGTGAGATGTTTTAAAGTGATGTGACACCAGAAACAAGATTTTAACCCGGAGCTATGGAACAGTCGTCTCAGGCTTCATTCAGCAGCACACAGCTCCCGCTCAGGGACCCCTGAGTGTGTCTGAATAACTAATTAGCCACAGCTGCTGCAGTGAGCAGGAGACGCTGGCATGTGGAAGGACATCTGGTGGGCAGGTAGAGAAACACAAGCCCTGAGGGAGAACAGGAGAAAAGATGCATAACAAAACACAAGTGCCTTCATTTGGAAATAGCACCAAACACAAACAGCCAAACAAAAAATCTGTTTCGCTGCTTGGTCCATCTCTTTCCCTGCTCAACAGCCAATGAGTGTAATTCAGCTCTTGTTTTCGTCCCCAACAGTTTATCATGACATCGAATCCAAGTTCAAGAGGACGACGCTGCGCATGAAGAAACAAAACGAAGGTACGTCTTAATTCATTCAACATTTAGTTTGTAGGATTAAGGTGATAGGATAAGTTTGGCGATATTCTAACCAAAAATGCATCAGTTCATCTCTCAGACTCCCAGACTATCTGTGCCACTCAGTCCCAAGCTGCTTCATTCCTACTGAGGACTGTTAAAATGAGCCATAAATATACACATATTTATTTTTTCAAATACCCAGCAATTTCCTAAAGCAACTGGGCACTGTAGTTTTACTCAGACAGAGGAAGTATAAAGTGCATTTTTGGGACTGTTTTCAGCAGTGGAAAAATACACATTTAACGCAGCAGGATGGAAACAAAGTTTTGGCTGCAAGTTCATTACTTTTCCAACTTCTCATTGCACTTTGTCAGCAATAAGATACATAGAGAATATCATCAGACTTCTCCTTCAGTTCTTCATGTTAAGAAAATCTGGTTTTACTCAGTATATTTGAGCAATATGATGATAAATGCTGTGAGATTATATCTCGGTAATACTTTCTTTTATAGGTCTGTAAACAGTCTAAAAGACTTTCTACTACACCAAAAATATATAACATATTAATAAGAAGTGTACTAATCTAACAGTGTCTCTATTTTAATAGAAGGCTTTACATTGTCTACCCCTAATGTCCAGCCATGGTGATATTAATGTGTGTATATTTGTGCTTTGCTGGCTCTGTGTCTCTGCAGGTTATGGTCTGCACTGCCACCGGGCGGTCATCACTCTGTGCAGGCTGATCGGCATAAAGGACATTTACTGCAAAGTAGAGGGATCTGTCAATTACCTCAACATCACCAGGGCCCTCTTCACTGGATTAGCCAATCAGGTGCGGTCATGTTAGCATGGTGGGAGGTGGCGGTGGATCATTGGTTTTAATTGCTATTGGAAAAGCACCACTCTCCATTTTACTCTCTGAGTTAATGACCAGAAACAACAGAACAAAATCCTGTCCTGTGCAATAAAGAGAGGTCTTAAACATTTTGTTAAAGATCAGTATAAAGCAGGTCTGTAAAGGTGAATAAAATCTGAGGTTACAAAGGGACATTGACTTAACGGAAAGATGCTGTAAACACTGGAGCTGAAGGGAGCTACACTCAGGGTAGTTATTCTGTGTGGCTTCATCACTACATACAACCACCTTTCATTACAGTTCTGTGTTGTTGATATAAAAAATGTGTTTATAGCCACTTTAACTATCTTATATGAAGTCTG
>BRZM01002199.1:0-11306 GCA_033238685.1 Lates japonicus
TGCAGCCTCAAGGCCAAACAAAAAGTTAGTGAGGAGGAAATTGGTAAACAAGCAAACAAAATGCATAAGAAAATAGGAAACATTTAAAGGAGTCACGATGCAGAAAATAAATTCATAGGAGGAGTTAGGTGGTGATTAGGGAAGGTGTGTCTGTGAGGGAGAGAGAGAGAAGTTTGTTGTTTCATCACAGAGAACAAAACCTGTATTTGAAATTAAAGTGACCCATAGAAGTAAATTTTATTGGATTTCAGACCAAAGTTTTTCAAATGTGTTGTTCTGGACTGGCCTGCTGTTCCTAGTATAGCAAAAGTTCCCATCATTAAAACAGTGAGAAGCTGACTTAACGTAAAATGTGCACAGTTCATCCATCCATCCATTATCTATACCGCCTATCCGTTAAGGGTCACAGGGGGGCTGGAGCCTATCCCAGCTGTCATTGGGCAAGAGGCGGGGTATACCCTGTACGGATCACCAGTCTTTCGCAGGGCTAACATATATATAAACAAACAACCATTCACACTCACATTGACACCTACGGGCAATTTTAGAGTTATCAATTAACCTAAGCTGCATGTCTTTGGACTGTGGGAGGAAGCCGGAGTACCTGGAGAGAACCCACGCAGGCACAGGGAGAACGTACAAACTCCAGGACTCGAACCCAGAACTCTCTTGCTGTGAGGTGACAGTGCTAACCACTGCACCACCTGGGCACAGTTTCTATGTAACTTAATTTAATTTCACTTCCCCTGAAAGTAAGAACTTCAGAGGACGAGTCTGGTTTCAGTTAATGGTCTCTTATTACACCAACCTGGATCACAGATGTGACTAGCGACAGTGAAATAACAAATTGTTTTCAACTCGATAATGTTACCAAAATTATAACATACATGCAAAATGCACAGATATTAGTAAGTAGTATATGTATATAAAAGTGTGACAGTAGCTTTAGTCCAAACTGACAAATCTTGAAAACTGTTGGATGGGACAGAGATCTGTGAACCCCAGAGCATAAATCCTGACTTCTCATCTGGTAGGTCAAGATGCATGCATGGTAGACATGTAAAATGTGCAAAGCCATTGGCGTAGACATTAAAGTTCACAGCCAAATACCAAATAATGACCAAGCAATGACAACACTAAACTACTTTCAAAAGAAGGAAAGAAAAGACTGGATTTCATTTTTGGATATTAGTAACATATTGAATTCTTAACTGGCTGTTCAGCAGAGACTGTAAATCCTCAAACAAGAAACATTAAAAATCAAAAACACACACACATCCAAAAAAAAAAAAAAGGTTTTTGTTCATCTGAATGAAAATCAGTGGTTGGTTCGTGCTCTGGCTCCTGGATTCTGGATGGTTCCTTTTGATTACTATGAGAGTGATTAGAGTGAACAGTTTAGTCCAGTCAATCACTGATCAATTCACTGCACATGTGGGAGGCTGTGGGCGGCTTTACTGAAGAGCAGCAGCGCTGGTATGTGACCGCTGAAAATATCAATCCCACCTCTTTCCCCCTGAAGTTATTATGACAAATTGCTGCATTTATGGGATTGAAATACATCAACACATTTCACCAAACATCTCCCTTGTTCCTCTGCCACACTCCCTCATTCCCTCCATCAGTCACACCGCTCTGCATCTTTACTCCACCCACCGTCATCATCACCATCACCATCAGCAATCTCTCCCCTGTTTCTTTCCTCCATCCCTCTGTCTGCTCACAGCAGCCTTTCTAAAATCTAAAATCAATATGATATGGAGTGTGGCCGCTTGCCTCTCAGCTGCTGTCTATTGAAGTGATTGTCACACACGCAAAAATGAAGACAGCCTCTATTATGTTTGATTTAGCCTCACATTGCCAGCACAGGATTTCTCCTCTCCCTTTCAAGCAAGCAGTGTGTCACTTATCTTGAGTGAAAATAAGACATTTATGTTGTTTTGAATACCTGCAAACAGAAAAAACATAAACCCTGCAAAAACATATGCTATTATACAGGCTTTATTAGATGCTATATATATCCACTGGAATCAGTTTGTGAATAAATCTGAAAGAATCTGAAAAAAACAGGCCTTCACGCTCTCATACTTTTTATCTATAAAATCTAGTTTGCTGTAAAGGCACAGGAATTAAAGGAGTAGCCACTCCTTTTCACAATCCATATAGTCGTTTGGTCCATTGTTAACACAAAAATACTGGTAAATGCAGCTTTAATGTCGGCCATGTCCAAGCTCAGGTGTAATATGACTGCAGTCGATCTTTGAAGGGACATTTCTTCCATTGGGTAGACTCGTGAGTTCAGTTTGGTGAAAATACTTTCAAAGAACTTCTTTTCACCCAGGTGTACAGTTTTTGAACAGGCAACATCTCGACTACCTGACAAAAACAACCAGCATGATATTCACAACCTGCTGTGTGTCTTGTCATTGCTTCGATTTGGTTTTGACGGGAGCCGAGGCTCGTTTCTGAGACTCAAATGTAATTGTAGATGTTTAAGTGACACATAATGACAGTGATTACATGAGAGGCACAAACTGGGGCTTTACCTGCCCCATGTGCTACTCACCTAGAGAGATGTGTAGCTGTAATTCTGATGCGCCATGTTTGCTGTTCTGGAAACATCTTTTCAGTTTTCTTTCTGAAAGCAGTGATAGTTACCATTATGAATGTGCCCGCTATTTTTGCCTCTGCACTCAAACTGAAGAGATGTTTAATACAAACTCCTGGATATATAATCAAGTTTTTGTGCCATCATTGCCAACAAGACAAGCTAACAAAACACAGAGAACCTGTTTGGCATCACAGACGAGCTGAAAGGGTCCTCACAAATGTGTTCCTGATTGCAGGAGACAAGTATGTGTCTTTTTGCATAATTATGATTGCCATGCTCGCACAGAACCTTTGCATGTGTTAGAATATCTTTCTTTTATTACTAGTGCTATTATCTTCCCACAAGAGAAACAATCGAGTGATCTACAATGATCATCAAATACCAGTGTCATGTCATTACAGCCCATTGTATTAACATTTACCCATTATTTTACAATACATATGAACAGATGATATCATACATAGTCCCCAGAGCATCAAATGTATATGGATAAGCTGCTGATAGTCCCTAACAAATACACTGTCTATTCCTCTTTGAGTAACATTTGCTTAAAACTACAGAGCCCAGCACTTTTAGGAAATTATTGAGCCAATAATAAAATGAATTTAAGGCCTGTTTTTAAAGATCCTTCAGGGAAGTTGGAAAGTATTGTACAGACAAAACACATTATTGGTTTTGGTCTTTTAATGGGATTTGTTGACAACAAGAAAGCCTCATCCTTTAAATTATTATTTCTTAAACAGACTTCTTTCTCCTAATGCGAATGTCAGATGATTGAGGCGGAGCAGAACACAATGCAGCACTGATATGAAACACTCAACTTGGCACAAGGCGAGGACATTTTTGAATGTTGTTCATGTACAAACACAAATCTTACTCTGAGAGGTCATAAAACTTCAGACTTTTTGGGAAACAAAGGACAAAAACTATATGATTGCTGTCTGTGCATTCAGGTAAATCATCAAAGTCATGCTGTAATCCCAGATGAATCTCGAATCAGCACATATTTATGTGATGATGATGAGCTTTCTTCTTTCTCTCTGCCTCTCTCAGGGTCTGATTCAGTAACTCACTGGTTCTCTGCTTCTCACCAAAACCGGTGACGGCGAAATTTTGCTCTGAATGGAATGCAGATTTTCCGAATAAAATCCAAACAGCGCTTGTTTATGATGAAGGTGATGAAAATGAAAGAAGCAGGCCCACGGAGAATTTACAACTAGCAAGTTCTTATTTGTTCCAGAGTTATTTAATCTGTGAAATTTTTTGCCATTAGTTCAGTTTGTCTGGCCAGGTTGCAGCAGCAGCTAAAAGAATGGAGTATGTGCATGCTATCCAGCTCAGCTCAGGTCTTTCACAGGCAAAAATCCTTATACATGGTACCTTTCTATTGTACTCTCTTTGATTAAATGTAAATAGCATCTATGTCACTGATGTTTTGTAGATACAGGCATTAAAGTCATTAATGTCCCACCGTCCACACATCTCAGAAGTTAAGTTCGTACAATTTTCTTATAAGATAGATGTTGACATGTGGAAAACTGAGCTGAACAAAATGAAGTCTGGAGTCTTTACCCCTGTTGCTAGAATCCGTTCAAGGTAAAAGGTCATCCAAACTGTATCCAATAAACACGCTACCTGTTAGTCAACGTGACTGCTGTTTACAAGTCCTGGCTGACTTGTAATTGAAGTTTATGAAATTAAATGGAGCATGTACAGTACAAAATTCAATAAAGCTAAACTTTTCCACTCCAGTTGGACCAAAGTAAAGCCAACTCTCTACTTGTTCTCAGCTCTGTCCTTTTGTTACTTTTTTTCCCCCATCTCCCAGCTTGTCTGTAAAATCTCTTGAAGTGCTCTGCAAGTAATCTTTGTCGCTCTCCTATTTCTCTGTCCTTCTGTGCCCACAAACACCCTCCACCCGAGGAGCTGTGGCTATAATGATGGTTGATGGAATTACAGTAAAAATATTGATCTGCGGCTGGCTGAAACACTGAACAGGTCCCTACCTCGGCTGCCAGCTTTGCTCAGGTTTCATGTTCTGTTTTTGTTCCTGGAGAGTATCAGAGGAGGTGAAAGACCACCTGGAATGAATATTACAATAACATGATTACAAAACATGGAATTTGGGATGATTGTCTGTTTGTTAGCAAGATATCACAAAAATGAAATCAATTAAATTTAGCAGAAAGTCAGGCCATGAGCCAGGGAGAAAGTGATTAGTTTCTTGGTTTCGAAAGCCCAGCTTCCCATTTCTATGAGGCCATTTATTTATTTATTTATTCAGGTTGCATTTTATGCCTACAAGATATAGCTGACAGCGTGTTTGTTTGTGTGTGTGTGGTGATTCATTGAAACCGGCTTGCCCAAGAAGAGAGGAGGATGATTGAGTCATGGCTGAGAGCTTTTTAGTATAGCACTTTACTCTTTACTGTACCTATAAAATCCTTTTTATCATTTTATGACTTCTTTAAAAAGAACACACACAGAGAAACACTATTTTTTCTATTGTTTTTATGTTGAATATTCTCTGCACCTCCACCCAAAAATGCACAAAAATCTTTTATAGCATAATGAATATTATCCCCTGTAACTGTTTGTTTTTGGTCCAAACTGAGAACCACGTCAGAGTTGTAGTCAGTCAGCTTGATGCCCACCCCCCCACCCCATCAGGCTGGGATGATAAAATTGATTGAGGGATGCAGAAGGAACTTGTTCAATCGTTGTTCCACTGGACTTATCTAATCTTTCAGTCATCTCTGAGATGATGAGTCTGAGGACAACGAAGCCACTTTCCCCGCTCTGGCTGAACTAATCTAATTATCCTGCACTTCCTGACTCTTTGCCTCTGTTTACAGTCCAACTTTTTGAGATGGAGGACTGAAGGGACCAAGTTGCAACTACTATGCACTTGAAAAAATTACGCTCTGTTTTTTGTTCGTTGTTTTACAACCTGCATCTTATTTTTGATCAGTTATGATAGTGCCTCTTCCTCTTTTCTCCCATATACTGTATATATACAGAAATTATAAATTGATCAGTTCTTTATGAGTACAACAGTTCTTGTTGATGTTTGATGCTTACATATTATTAATGGAGGAAACGTATTGTCTGGAATACAGTTACTGACAACTTTTTTCCCAACCCAGGAAGTAGAGGATTTCTTGAACAGCACAGAAGTCATAGTGAAGAGGTCAGTATCGATGGTTGGTAAACCATGTGACATTTTGGCATGAAAGCACTTTGTTAGGATCAGAGAAAGATCATGCTTTTGGTTCAGTATTCAGAGGACAAATTGTCATGTCTCAAGCCTTTCCTTCTTTGAAGTTTACAAAGATGTTATCAGCCATTCGTCATGCTTTAGTTTCCAGGAGTGGTTATTGGAGGGAAACTAAATAAATTTACGGTTGATGTTTTGCTGGTGTGTTCAGTAAGAACATTTTACATGGTGTTGATAAAACTTTGGTGAATGAATATAGTTTTTAGGGGAAAAAAATGTTGCCTCAGAGAGCTTGTGACTGCTCCCCACCCACCCTGCCGATCCAGCCCCACTCCATCCAGGCATCCATGACAACAAGCAAAAGTCACTAGAGCAGCAACAAAGACATGATCCCTCACCAAGCTCCTGCCAGAGAACACTGCCACTTCTGTCTTAGTGCAGAGCCAAGCTTTAAGCACCACTGAACACCGTCTGAATACTGCTCTCTGAGGCGATGAGTTAAGTTTTTTCTGTGTCTGCAAACCACTTTGTTTCACTGTTGTCGTTGCCGTCCGCCTTCTGGTGCAGTTTCAAGAATACTTGTTGGTTGGTTGAAAACACTGGAGTAGAAGGACCACTGAACACACTATGTCCAGGCCTGCTGACGAGACCAAACTGTTGAAAAAAATAAAATGACAGACACAGGTGTGATCATAAAAACTATCTTTTGAGAACTACAGCCATATGATACAGGTCTTTTTTTTTTCCTGTATGAGCGTGTTATTTGCATGTTTTGGGTGCTGATGTGTCACTGATCTGCAACAGACGTTTCTCCCTTCACATTAGCAGTAGCCTGTTGTGATCAGAGTAACGACAGCTGTCTCTCATTGGCCCTTGCCTCACCTCTCAGCTCCCACATGGTGATAATATGGTTATACCCCCCGCCCGTCTCATCGGAACCACCCAGTGCGCCTAAGAGAAAACTGATCTGCTGCTGCTGCACCAGGGAAGAAATACAGGAGGTCCAGACACAAGTCTGCCATCAGACGGAGAGAAACAAGGAGGAAAAGAGTCAAACAGAGAAAGCTTTATTGAATCTATAAACACACTGAGTGTTATTACACCTCAGAATGACTGAAGAAATCAGAGTAACACTCCCCGCAGCACAAACAGGGCAGTAACCAATGAGGTCATTCTACAGATCAACTGTGTAAACCAAACAGAGGCTGGTTAGACTCGTGTTAGCACATGTATGTCATAAATTCCTTTCCACAACTACACTGATTTGGCCCAGGGCTTTGTTATTATCATTTTTGCATCAATATCTCACTTCCTGGTCCGGCTTAGCTGCTTGCACTGGAGCTACTGGAGGACATTGCACTTTCACAACTTTCTGGACTATAAAGATGGAAAAATCTTGGCAGGATTTCATACGAGGAGCCTCTTCTCGCTACTCGCTACTGAGTCATCGGATTGGAGAAAGCCAGCTTTAAATCACCACTGACAGGGAGGTAATCATCTTTACTGGAGTCTGTTGTTCTTCAAAGGCCCTTGTCCATTTTTAGCTACATGTCGTTTTGGGAGTTCATGATGTCATCCCAGCATTGGCTTGCAGGCTGCTCTGGATCTGTTTTGAGACACCATTAGCCTTAGAGGCCGAGCCAAATGACCAGTGATTCAAAACTAGCCCCACCACAACGTTCATTTCAGTTTCTACCACTTGGACAAGCGATGCCCTGGAGTTTAAGATGTAATGTGTGTGTGTGTGTGTGAGAGAGAGAGAGGCGATTGGCCAGGCACAGGCATCGTAGGGGACAGAAAACTCGTGGGGCTGGATGGATTTTTTCCAACAGATACAGCAGGAGGTTTGTTAAAGACCCGACAGAGTGACTACTCGGCCCGATTCTCACGTCTGCAGAAAAATGGGGTTTAAGATTTCTCCTCCTGCTGCTCTTCAAAATGTTGTGACCTGCAAAATCACTCAGTTTTGAGAAAAAAAAACTTACAGTTGATATAAAATATGAAAAATGCAATTGCTTCTGTTTTACTTTTATATAGCAATTGTGATATTGTCAATAATTGTTCACACTTTATTTAAACTTTTCCATTACCTTGGATGTTTCCAAAAGAACAACAGGGGTACCACACAATCAACATCACTTATTTATGATTTGTGGAGTTCAGAATATTCACTGCATGTGTTCACATCCCCTGCAGAGGCTTTGTAGAAGGAGGCGACATCAGCTTCAGGCTACATGACAGCTACCTCATCAACATGAATGACAACACCAATACAGTTATACAGCAAGAATACACTTCCTGCTGCATATTGCATCTTAAAAACATCTGTTTTTAGCTTGGACCAACCTGAGCCAGCTCCATTTGCTAATGAAGACTATGAAGTATAGTGGAAAGCTCAGAAAAACCCTATAAGTCAACCTCATCCCCTTAAGCTGAGTTTTTGTTCTCTATGACAGGTACTAATCCTGTTCACGACACACTGAAATTGAACATTTTTGAACATCATTTTTACATGAACATCAAGTTAACGCAGTCTACTACAACAACCCTGCAATGAATGGTACCTTAAGGAAGCACCTTCACCTTTTTGATTTTTAATCAATTTGAAAAAAAAAAATCTAAAAACATGGATATCTGTCAACAACACAGTAAAGTGTGCAAAAAGTGAAGTGGTCTGAATTACCAGATATCATTAGAGATAAGTGGGAACATATTTTTTGTGACCTGAATCTTAAATGTGCCTTTATTTATGCACCTATAACTCTCTCTCTGTGCCCCCTTCAAAGCCTCAGAGCCTGCTGTTGCTGGATTTCCATCTGTGTCTGCTCACATCTCCAACAAGCGCGACGTTTTGATTGGTTAATGATGACTGGTTGCTGTGTGGGAGTCTTGAGAAGATTTCGGGGTCAGAGTTGCTCCTCTTGTACGATGTGGAGATCCAGTATACAGTGTAACCCATCACTTTATTCTGGTCAGGCTTCAAATGCTCAAATCGTGTGTTTGCCAAGCTCTGGCCACAAGTTATAGAAAGACAGTAAATCTCATTGTGTTCTTAAAACATTCTTTCCTCGGGGCTGAAAGGAGAAGTGGAAATTTCTCTGGTGCAGACTGAATGCTCTGCCTCCCTCACATGATCAGGTGAAAGAAAAAGAGGAACACTCGTTTTGTATTTTTTCCACATTAAATTTCCCATCCATCACTAAGCAGGAGAGAAATACTGGAGCCGAACATCTGTTTCAGGTTTGACACCACTTGGAATGAGAGGAGTTAGATACTGGGGCGTTTTACTCTGCCTGAAGAACAGGTTTCTGGCTGCCTGAAAGAGAGGTTATTTGGCACATATAGATTAATTAAAAACATGCCAGCTAAAGCTGCTCATGTCTGGCTCAGCATTGTCTCCTTAAAATTACGTTCACAGAACAAATTCACAACATCCAATGCTACTTTTTCCATGGGTGAGAATAAACTTTCAGTTTCAACTTTTAAGCCAACATTTTCTTAAAGCTGCTTAATCAGTGATCAAATAACAAAAACAGTAGATCAAATAAGTATGTGTAACGTGAAAGGAGTCACTCATAGTGATGAACCCACAAATAATCATCTTCTTCCTTTTTAGCGTCTTTCAGTTTATTGTTTTGGTTTTACAGTCTACATCTTTAATGGTGTGTTTCACTCTCATTTGCCCTCTCTCACAACAGTTTTCAGTGAAAAAGCTCAGATAAACCCACTGAGCTGTACCAGTTCAGCACCAAACAACAGACAGAGAACACTAAGTGAGTAACTGGTATGCACAGTGGTGCATTTAGCAGGTAAAGAGCCAGATATTTTCCATAACAGTAGGTGGAGACCAAGAAAAAATGGAGCGTGAACATTAGATTTACGTTCATCAGGTCGTCTGGCTTATGACTCAAAATCAATGCTCTGTATCTGCTGAAGGAAACACTCATGCAGATTGAAGTTTGTCTATTTCGTCTTCACAGTTTGTTCCACTGACTCCAAGTGAGTGGCCAAAAACTGAACATTTGCTGAGGAAGATCATGTGACGCAACTAAAAACTCCAGAACAGCATGTGCATAAAATATCAATGTGACATTTATTGCATTTGCACTGGTTGCGACATTAATTTTCATTTCATTCTGTTCAACATTTCCTGTTGTCATCTCACCACTGGAATGATTTTTATTTCCAGCTATTAGATGATGGAAATTAAAATAATAATAATGATAATAATAATGACAAAGCTGGCCTTTGCTTTTCTTTTCTCCCATCATGAATTCTAATGCAGTTTTCCCCAGGTGAACTAAAAGAAGACAATAGACGACAGACCACAACTTGTACTGAAAGCCTCTGACAGGGTGCTGACTAGGACAAAAGACAGTGACTACATCACACCTGCCTTGGCCACCTCACACTGCCTTCTTGTTTCTTAAGCATTGATTTTAACATCCTGGAACTTGTTTTTTAAAGGCCTAACATGGCTCGCTACCAACCAGCATATCAGATTGCCTGGAGGATCATAGTCCTGTTCACAGTTAGAGATCAACAAACAAGGGTCCTCTTTGTTTTCCACCAATAAATTTGATAAAATTAGTAGGGAAACTTCCTGATCTGACTAACCCCATCAATTCATATGCAGCTTTCTTGCTGTTTAAAAATACGCATTGGCTGCATAGGTTTTGATTAACTGATGCTGTTTTCTTTCTTTGCTTTTAAATTGTCTGTGCGTTTATTTTATTTCCTCCTATTTCCTGAAAGCTCTTACAATTCCCGTCTTGTTTTCATTGTTCATAGCTTTCTGGTATGTGACTGCATGAAATAAAAGACTGAAAGATGCTAAAAGTTAAACTGATTGAAAACATAGAATGGGAGTGCACGCGTGGCTAAACACAGAAAGTCATTTATTAGTTTCAGAAATCTGGGAAAATGATCAGTAACTTGGTCAACCTCTTCAGATACAGTATTATGATCATTTTGTCCCAGAAGTGCAAGAATTTCAGCTAATGCCTCTATTTATTGAGGAATGCTAGATAAATCAAGGCACTTTTTTAAAAAGTCAAGAGCATCTTGGTTCTCACAATTGTTGGCTTCAACTGAAAAATCCCATGAGCCTCTTGTTGCACCATCATGGCTTTTGTTTTATTGCATGTTTCCCAAAATGCCGCAATTATCTTCTCTCTTTTCTTTAGTAAATCTCATAGGATACAGACCAACTGAGATATGTCACTTAAAACACAATGTCTGCAAGACAGTTGTTTTCCTGTGGTCCAACACACATGGTACACACTCACCTCTTGCAACATGTTTTAAGGTTTCCTGGGGTTGTCTTAGGTTTACTCTTTAAACTCTTTTGGCACAAGGTGCAGAGTTGCAATACTCATTGATGTTTTCGGACACAGCCCGAGGCACATGGAGCCGTTTGCGTTTTGGCCTTTTTTAAGACTACATCATAGGAGAAATGTCAGTTCTCAACGGCAGCAG